>PVKZ01000051.1:821894-1024157 GCA_004027375.1 Macroglossus sobrinus
TCTCTCTCTCTCTCTCTCTCTCTCTCTCTCTCTCTCTCTCTCTCTCTCTCTCTCTCTCTCTCTCTCTCTCTCTCTCTCTCTCTCTCTCTCTCTCTCTCTTTCTAAGGCATGGAAGCATTTGTGGAAATGTGTAATAACAAGCCACAGGGGGTAAAAAAAGGCAAAACATCCTTGCACAGTGATGGTATACTCTTACATTTAGACTACCCACACAAATTGGCCTCAGCAGTTTTCTCTTTAATTCAGAATTTACAAAAACATCTGAGATTATAAAAAATTAACCAAACATAAACAGATGCTATAATTCTGAGGGGCCCAATTCTTGAGCTAAACATTAGTATATGGAGTGGAAACATTTTAACTTAAGTTCTTATATATCATTTTACAAGTTGATGTGGCTATTCCACATGAAAATAACTATTTTAAACAGCTTGAAAAAATAAAATTATGTTCACGTAAGTGACTCATTTTTCTCCCTTTCAAAAGGAAGACAAGGACTATTAAAATGATAATTTCCTCAAGTTTCTTAATTAATAATATGAAATCTCCCACCCATATTTACAATTCCTAGGAAAGACTGGGGGAGAGTCATGCCTTAGGGCTTCCACATTGTGCTTTTATGTTACTCTAGAGTGAAACATAATAACTTTGTTTTCATCTAGTTTGCATAGTTATTGTGGAAGACAATTTCTGAGTAGTACTTAGCATTTGGTCAGAGTTAGCTTCAACCAAAAGGAAAAAGAACATCTTTACATTCAAAGTAAGAGTAACTATATTTAAAGGTAGTAGAAAACACCCTTCTGGACTAGGCTACACTTAGATCTTGTAAAAGACCTGGAAATTATCCTTTGGAAAAAGAGACATATAAAAGTTGAACTTTGCTAGTCATATTTCCATTTAAAGACTGGATGCAGTTATAGTAACTGACTCCTTGTGGCTATGCCTTTGCCCAGACTGTTTTTAAGGTAAAAATACAAAAAAAAAAAATTAGAGACTTAAAAATTAATCAAAAAAAGTCTTTTCCATAGGGAGGGCCTTTAAGTGATCTAAGATGTTTTTTCTTTAAAGTTCTGGGTTTCAGGAACACATGACAAAGACTATGGTTCTAAGACTGGGTAAAAAGGCTTTGTAAACACTTAGAGAAATGTCAGGAAAATACCTCCAAGGGACCTTGGCCAAGACTTGTTTATTGGATTTACACAATTGAACCAATCATGATTAAATTGCTTCAGGACAAAAGTTCAAAGGCATAACAATCAGAATGCATAAAAAGTAGAGCAACAACGGGCGTGTATTGAAATAAATAAGATATCAATTATAAAGAGATATGTCTTTCAGTTCTTTACAGTTCTGCTTGTGGAAGGTCATTAGTCAAGGCGGGTACAGAAGTTTGGTGAATAAAGAATTCCACAAATAAAAGCCTTTCACACAATCTAATTTCTTCTTGAGATCTTTATGGATAAAATGTGGTAACTGTTAGCTGGAGCCCTCCAACTGATTTATATTTCTATGAAGTTGAATAAACAGTTTTCCCACAGGGAACACAAAACTCATGGAATGTTAATAAGTGCTAACAAAACACTCTCTTTTCCTATCAAGGTGAATCATTTGGGAACCATGAATTTAAATCTGGTTTACCAAATTGTCTGTCCATTTTGCTAGAATCCAGTTTTCAAAAACTTATTTGACTTCAGAGTCCTTTTTCTGAGACAAATCTTGCAGGAATAGTGTTCCTTTGGAATACACTTTGGGGAACCCAAATCTAAGTTAACAAATATACAAACTCTGGACATAACCTTAGGCCCCAAGAGGAAGAAAATTTATTGGCCAATCCATGCTGCTCCCCAAGTCCCAGTTAATCCCATTTTTCTTCCATATTAAGTAGCCTTCCTTCCCAGTTAAGAGCTCAGCCTCTTCATGCTCTTCTCTATCAAATTTTGATCTGCCTCTCCTTAAAATAAGGTAAAAATGCTTGATAATAGTTTGAATGTTTTCTTTCATACATATATTTGCATGCAACAGAATAGAAAATTTGAAGTGAAAGAATATAATTCTTATCCAGATATTTTAGGCAATCAGATAAGAGAAATGTTTGGAGAACTAATGAAGGTCTTTACAGAATTCTTGAGCTCATATGTCATAGACAGATAGTCATACCTCACAGTGACCCAGCCCATGTTATTAAGGATTTGGAAACTTAAAATTAGCATTTTGAATTGGACCTAGAAGTTTTTGAAGCATTTGATTCTCAAGTTCCATGTATTTGAGTCATTCCATGAGTCATCTGATAATGGAGTCACCATGACTTCCATATTTAATTTTCTAAATGTCCGACCCAGAAGATAGCATTGTGCTTAATATTGAATAATTCTCTCTCCACAGAGTAGCCCTTAAGAATCACATATGATAGAAATTCCCCCAGAATAGCCTTCTGATAATTTCCCTATATCTCCTGTTTATAAGCTCCAGTTCAAAATTTATTCTTCCCACAGGATAATTGCAAAAAAGAGAGATCACCTCTCTTTCCATCTTTTCCTCTCCAAGTAAAATACCTCCATTTTTTGCACAGCAAAATACCTCCATTTTTTGCACAGTAGAGCATCATACCCTTCACAATTCTGGACACCCTATTTCAGATGTTACTTTGATTGTCAACACCACTCTTAAGTTTAGCACCCAAAACAGCAAATATGATCATCAGCATGAATAGAGAAGTTCACTGTTCTGTAGTTTCTTTATATTTTTAAATATTTTTAGTTGGATCTTCACATGTCTCTTTTTCATTTTCTGGCACCTCTCTAATTCTGCATGACTTTTCAAAGGTTGCTTGGCTCTGAGTTCACATCTAAATGGTTCTTCCACATTCCTGACTTATGTTTATTTGATCCAGAATTATTTAATTCAATTAGCAGTTATGTCCTCAATTAAACTGAGCTGGAATCCCTTTCTAAAATTGTTGTTACATCTTTGCACTAAAGAACAAATCTTTACAGAACACCATCAATGTTCCAGATATTGTGCTATGCATCTAGATAATGATGTCACATGTACCACTAAAGAGCTAAAGTCTAATATGGGACAGAAACATGTATACAACTAATCATAATGCAATGATATGAAATTCATAACAGAGATAGGACAATGGTCTGAGAACAAGGGGAGAAAAAGAGTAATTAATGGGAAGACCACTTTTTTTTATCAGTAAAATGGTAATAAAGATAGCTGCTCTGGAAATTAAATGAGTTATTTGCAAATAATTATAACCATGCCTGTCATATAATAAAGGCTTCATAAATATCAGCTCTTGTTGTTAGTTAAAAGTTGATATTAAAGAACATCAAAAAACTTTGATAAATGAAGAATTCTATTCTTTGACCATTTAGAGGGCAAACTAGGTCCCATGTATGAATGATTAGGTTTAGGATTCATTTTAGGAGATCCTTCTAAAATTCAGTATTCTTCTAAATGCTAAGAGTAAGAGTGATATGCTTCTTCTCACGAATAAAAATAGGTGCTGAATAATCTGTATGGCTTTCTGCATTCAGTTTGGGGTTGGATTAGCTCTGGAATGACAAAGATGTCACTTCTGATCAGTTGGTATTGGCTAAGTGAAGTACTGTGAATGTGAAGCTGTGTTTGGCACAGTGGAAAGAGTACTGTACAATTAGTCGTGTCATTCTTGGGAACAGGTGGGGAAATGATAGCACCGATGTTATTTAATTACTTATTCTGAACTAGATCTTTCCTACCAGAAAGGCACCTGGCAAAAGAGCCACCCAGTTGGCTGAGACTCAGCTGACAGTGGATGCTGTGAGGTTTGTCTTGGCATCCAAAGGTACTATACTCTCCAGGCAGTGTTCACACAAGCTGTCAGTACCACAAGTCCATGAAGTAACCATTTCCTAAGGTATCCAGAAAGTCAATACTCAAAAGTCCAGGCAGAAAGGCAGTGAGCATCTTGACTATTTTTCCATTATATGGTTTATTTATTCCCAAAACAGCTACTGAGTTATGTTGTTCTAGGTACTAGAGATGGGATACAGGACAAGATAAACAAGTCTCAAACATTCATGGTACTTACATTTTAGCTAGGGGAAGATAGTAAAAAAATAAATAAATAAACAAGGAATTATCAAGCAATTCTTGAATACTGCAAAGAAAATATAACCAATTGACATGAAATATAGTGATGAGCCAGTGTTTAAAGTGAGAACTCTAATATCTAGAGATAAAAATGACAAATACAAAGCAGGGTCTTAGAAAGAAGCTGAGACAACTGGTAAAAGATTAGGACAAAGGTAGGAATATAGATAGCACTTAGATATTTGGCCACAAATGAGTGAGACTCAGGAAGTCAGGCACAGGAAGACTGCCTACAAGAACAGGGTGAGGAGAAGTGCAACATGGCTGCTACTGTTTAATCATCACTGAGCATATGTTGAACAATTGCAAATGAAAAATTTGCAGGTCAACATTGAGGCAGCAATGTTTGTGGTTTTTAAAAAGTACCATTTAAAAACCATGAAGAATGAGCCAACTAAAATGCCTACTCCAAAGAGTTGCTATTTGATTTTTGCCCCAGTTAAGATAGATCTGAGATCAAGGATAAAAAGATATATCTGCTATTTGGGAAAGTTAGTGAAGAGCAAGAGAACCCGGCATTTTACAACTGTCAAATCAAGTGATTATATCCTGAGGGTTCAGATATAAAAGAGCCATACCTCATTTGCTTAAGGTAATGGCATCTATAACTCAGCTGAATTTTCTGAGAATTCAGTCCTGGCTTCATATATTCGATTTACTCCCCAGGCTGTTGTGACTGTTAATTTTGTGTGTCAACTTGACTGGGCTAAAGGATGCCCAGATAGCCAATAAAACATCATTTCTGTGTTTTTCTGAAAGAGATTAACATTTGAATCAGTAGACTGAGTGAAGAAGATCCACCCTCATCACCATGGGTGGGCATCATCCAAATTATGGACAATCTAAATAGAACAAAAAGGCTGAGGAAAGGTGAATTTGCTCTCTGCTTGAGCTGGGACATTCATCTTCTCCTGCCCTGTGATATCAAACATCAGTGCTCCTGGTTCCCAGGCCTTTGGATTCAGACTGGGACTCACACCAGTGGCTCCCCAGGTTCTCAGGCCTTTAGATTTGAACTGGAACCACACCACCAGTTCTCCTGGTTCTCCAGTTTGTAGACAGCAGAATGTGGGACTTTTCAGCCCCCATAACCATGTGAGCTAATGCTTCATAATAAATCTTTTTCTGTATATTTATATCTATATCTATATCTATCTATATATCTATATTTATCTATATCTATATATAATCAGAGAGAGAGAGAGAAGGAGAGGAAAGAGAGAGAGAAGGAGAGGAAAGAGAGAGAGAGGAGAGAGATCCTATTGATTCCATTTTTCTGGAGAATCATGGCTAATACAACTAGTATAAGAAATGGCAATTCCCGGCAAGTTGGCTGGGCAGATGTTAGACAGAAAGTGCATTTTCCTGTCTTTCAATCTCATTAAATGAGCAATTGTTAGAAATATTTATATATAGGCTCTAGACTTTGTATCTCCTTTGAAAACCAGATGATCAAAAATAAATATTTTAAATTTGGGGAGGTAAAATTCTAAATTTCCTAACTGGTAATGAATGATATTTCTAAAAATTTTATTTTTATAAATATTTAAATAAAAGTATATAATATTATGTATTGACTTAGGATTATTATTTGAATCCAAAAACTCAGACTAGAGATTGAAGCAGGAAGATGAATTAACTTCTGAGGGATTCTACATTATATCCCTTTGGGCTCATCTATAAACAACCCAAAAGAGCAAGAGCAAAATCAAATAAAACAATTGATTAAATGTGATTTAAAATCTGTTTGTGGTATAGCTCAGCCCATCTTTATTTTGAAGTGAATTAGAATAGAAAAAAAAATTCCACAATTCGTTTGTTTCTCTGTCTGTCCATGTAATAAAATGTGGTTCTCAAAACTTCGGATGTCTTGCCTAAGAAATTGCTTTTAAGTGTCAGTTTTTATTTGACTTATGTCCTAAAATGAGCAAGGGTGAGACATACAGTCAAATAGACAGACTATTTGGGGTTAAAGAATAAAATAGAAAACATATTTAAAATTTATTTGACCAAAAACTTGATTGAACTTAATACTTTACACCAAGTATTAATGTTTCAGAACATTAGTCTTTTCAATATTTGCTCAACATTTACTTTCTATTTCCAACAAACACTTACTAAATGAAAAGCATGATATTCTGTTACATTCTATGAAAGATAAAAAGAAAGATAAAATTCATCCCAGCTCTGAAAGGCCCTTTATATATGCTTCATAGGGTATAAACCCAATAATATAAAAGATACTCGGTGCTGCCAAAGGGTGCCATGAGACAGCTTTAACCTCTGCAGTATATTCACCAATCCTAAAACCTGCCCTAAAAACTCACATTGTAATTAAAAGTAGTATGCTTTCTATGCATATACAGTTTAGTACATTTTTTGCCTTTCTTTCAGTTTATTACCTTTACACTCCTCCCTGTAGAAATTCTAAACCTCCAATGTATCCTTTGTTGTATAGCAGAGGAAAAGAGATCAGTCCAATTTTGGAAGAAAGGGCATGAATAATATGTGGGAAAACCTCAGAGAGGAGATACAAACTTAGTGTTACTTTATGGTTCTGTTAGATTTCTACAAGTAGGGTAGAGTATGTTAAATGATGTAGAGTGAAGAGGGACTGTGAGTGAGAACAGCCAAGACATCCACGGTGTTAATTTTGTACTAACAGAAGTTAATAACCTCAACTATAATAAGTATGGTGGAGACAGAAAAGAATGAGAAAATATAATGGCTGTACAGAGGTGAAGCAGTGAGCTCCTACAACTGAATTCATTTGAGAAGAGAATATGACCTAGTTTTTTTTTTTTTAATCTTGAAGGTCATTTGCCAGTATAATACATACATAAGAGAGACTTCTTTTGGTAAAATGGTTGGATGCCAACAAAAGAGTCGAGATGATTGATTAGCTTTAGGACATGCTATTTAAGTGACAGGTGATGTACAGGTATATCTAACAATCAGATTAATGCGGATGAGGTTTGGAAAGCAAGAAAGCTTTTAATCCAACCTCCTCTCTTATTAACTTCTAGTGATTTCAGATTAGGTAAATACATTGCATAAATGAATCAGTCCTGGAAACATCTCCACTGAGGTCAATCTAAAAAGCAGTACTCCTTGGACTTCTCTAGATGTAAATCCCATCTCCAGAATTCCCAGCCATGCCTTCAGCACTGGGGGGGCCACTTCCCAAAGCTGAGTGGTTTGGGCATATCTAGTTCCTAGAGAGTCTCTGGAAAAATCTATCCCACAGTCACTCTGTCAGGGCTAAACTGAACACAAAACCTATCTGGCATCAAATATCAACACAGCACAAGAAGGACTATTTCCAAACCAAGTTCACAGGCCCCTCCTCCCTCCTGATGATTTCCCTAGATGATTTGATTCTAAGAATAAATAAGCTGCTCCACTAGCTAAAGAGAGCTTATAAGGAATCCAAAATGGGGAGGAAGAAGAGATGCATGGATTCTGATGTGTTACAGTGCCTATAAACTTCTTAAATGGGAAGATGATTAACACAGAACAGTTTAACCATTGACCAACCACTGAATGTCTACTATTAGAGAGAAAGGGAAAAAAAAGAGTGATTGTATGAATAGTCTCTGACTTTGACACTGGTTTCTAATTCTTGCTTTAGGGTAACTCACTTTTTACTGCATCTCAAATTCCTCAACAATGGATAATAATATTGATTGCTCCCACATGGGTTTACATTTGAGGAAAATAAAAGCTCTTTCGAAACAGAAAATACTCTGAAAGACTAAATAATGATAATGTCCTCTCCAGCTTGTATATATTGGTGAATGTTTTTTGACTTTGCTATTTTTCTTGGGGGACTATTCACAGAGACTTATATATATGTGTCATTTTCTATTGCTTCATTTGTCTTTCTCTTTCTACCGTAATAGCCCTGTCTCCAGTTCTCACTTCCACTGATATCAGAAAAATGTCTCCCTGTTGCTAGGTCTGCAGCTTCCTTTCTACAGATCTCTCCATCTCTGTTAGTTCACCTTATTTAATTTCATGCTCTCTATAGATGTTACCTTATTCTGTCATAGATCTTACTTTGAAAAATCTATTGTGCTTTTTAGGTTCTCTCTTCAACCCTGACTTGTCCACCTCTCTGACATCTCATTTTCTTTCAATGCTCTCAGTGTACCTTACTCTGCCTTTATTTAATACTACAGAAGGGTAAAGAGGTAAAGGATGAGCTTATAAATTATAGAAAAAAAACAATCTCACTACTACTAAAATGCTGTTCTACTGATCTAATTTGTCAATATGTTGTTTAGTACCTCACAAAATCAGACATGCACAATTGGTAGTAAAAATTGACCAAACTGGGAGATGTAAATTCCCTCTGATCTCAGGTCCAAGAAGTGTAAATCCATATGCTAGAGTAGAGAAATACTGATGGAGGTACATTTGCTCAAGGGCTTAAAATAATATTACTGACATTTCATGAAAGTGTTGGGTCCCAATTCCCTAGGTGCATTTTGGAGGACCTAGCATTGTGATTGTAATAAATGAAGCCTTTAAATATTCTTCCATCTGTGCCTATCTATCCTACTATGTGTTATAAGAGTGGAAGAGATATACATGCACACTCACAAGGACAACATAAGTCAAATGTATCCCAGCTTGGTATGACATAGTACTTCCTAAAAAAATCAGTATTTACCAAAAAGAAATAGGTGTTTACCACAGGAGTTGCTGAGAATACAACTGCTATGGGTGTGCCGGATGTCCCTTATTTAGACACTTTCTTCTTAAGATGTAATTATGGCTCTTACATATAAATTATATTTTAGCTGGCTTTCTGAGATATTGAATACCTTTATCATAAAAAAGGTATCAATGAGGAGTTCTACAATGTTATAATCAGAAAAATTACAACTGTAACTTTCAAATAGCTGAATATTCTTTTTTTAGACTGTGATTATCCACATGAACTGATTTCACCATTTGAAATGACTTTGTAAGCTACAGATTATTTAAAATGTACACAATGACAATAAAAATTAACTATTTTACAATGGCTTGTGAGTATAGACCTAATGTGATCTTCCTTCCATTCTTACTTTTCTCCTTATTGCTCCTTTCTACATCCTTTCCTCTATCCACTATTTTACACTCAGTTTCTTGGTAAACTTTAACTACATTGACTCGAGTTATTTTTGATTCAAATTTATAATTCTTAAATCTCTTCTGGAAGATATTTCAGGGAATTGTGTAAAACAATTGCTAGTTTCTTCTATAAAACATGTTAATAGTGTCTTCTAACTCTGTTTATATAATCTTTCGTCTCATCCATTACAACTAATCAATGACTTATCAGATTCAGCATGCTTGTAGCATAAGCTTTTCTGCTTCCACTAAATACTAAAATGTGTCCTTTAAATGATGTTATTTGGTCTGCCTTAAGGCAAAAAAGAAAGAAAAAAGTAGGTAAGGAAAATAAAGGAGTACTTCTTAGAAAAAATGAAGAGGTAAAAATATCATATAATAAATTATTTTTCAAGTGCTTATTCATTTTGCATTACTTCCCTGAGCTTCTTGAAGACTGAGATTATAAGAAAAAACTGGACTGCAGTAGAGAAAAGATTAAGTGAGGGCACTGTACATTCATGACTCCTATAGATAATAAAAACATTTCCTGGGCAAAATTAGGACTGTTATCAGATCGAGATGCACATATACATATATATACACCTCATAGGGTGATTTTTATACACCGTGACTTCTCTACGACTTGATTAAAAGACTAGACATTTCCCCTTGAGATTTATTTGTTCCTCTGCCTAATGTGCTATAATTGCAACAGAGTGCTTGGTATAGCAGCAATGAGCACTATTCTGTAATAAATTTCGGTCACTGCAGAGTTCATCATGCAGTCTTTGACAACGGAAAATAAAGCGTTGGTTAGTTCATCTCTGGCTTTTAGCTGCAGTGTCACTAGTTCTCCTGCCTAATGAAATCAGTAGAGCTAAATGTGCGCAAATTGTTCATGTCCTAGGTCTTTCCCTTCCCACTGTCTATGTAAGATTTCATCTCTAAAAAATATTTCTTATAATAGTAATGTGAATAAGAAGTGTGGAAGTATGAGATGCCAAGAAAAAGACAATTCCCCTTTTCTTTGGCTCATTCTTTTTATTCCCTTATATTTCTTCAAATCAATATTTTAAGAATCCTTTAGTTTATATACATTCTCTCAACCTACTCTTCTGATGGAAAAACAAATAGAACTTTGTGTAGGGTTTTCTAAAGTGCTCTTATAAATCAGTTTTTTTTATTTACTAATTGTTATATTTCGGAGGAATTAATTGCTGGCTCCTCTAAACACATTTTAAAGGGCTATCAACAAGATTTAACCCTCTACTTTAAAGTCTGCACAACTTTCTAGTTATCTCTTTCCAGATTCTTCTACACTCATACCCACATAACACTCGCTCTTTCTTTCTTGCCCCACACTGTATACTGAAATGTCCAACATCTTTTAACTCTCAAAATGTTCTCTATAAATTATTTAAAATCATTATTTTAAGAGAATTGAGGGAGAATTCAAAAAAAGGGATGAAAGCAATAGAGCAAAAATCACTAGAAAAATTAAGAAAAAGCGAATGGTTTCCTTTCAACTCTGGCATACATATTTAAATCATGAACTCTCTGCAGTAGGCTTCAGACCAAGGCCTGAGACATGCGTTTTCCTTTTGAAGATCTTTCCCTTAAAATGCTTTTGAAGCATTTAATAAGTGAGTTAGGACTGTGTAAATCCTGTTAAAGCAAGTGAACATGAAGCGCACAGCCGAAAAGGCAGACTGTTAACGCTTGGAGGGAAATAAGTGTCCTTATTCTGCTCTTACAACAATATCACGGGTAAAGCAAGAATGCACACTTACCTTGCTCTATTTAATGAAAATTCTCTACCTTTTAAAGGGAGAAAAGATGCTAACAAACACCACCGCCTGCTATTTATTTATTATTTATTTTTACAAAAGCTTTTTTCTTTTTACAAGGCATTACAAGATTTCTTTAATCCTATGTAAATGCAGAGTACAGCCTCTCCCAGCCGTGACCAGTTAAAGAGAAAATCCTCATGACTCAGACTTGTCATGTAACAGTAAATCCCTCAAAATGAAGAGACTCAAAACAGCAAAGGACCACTCCTAAGTACTTTGTCATCAAGAGAAAGCACAGGAAAACATCCCAAGGATGTGGGTGCCCTAAAAAAACAAGGATTAAATGCCTGAGACATGTGGAAGTTTATCAGGGTACCAGAGAACCAAGTTCCCAAAGTCATATGTGCACCAGATCTTCTCTCAGACAAAAATATTCATTTGGTCTTAACTCTAGGTGGTACCAAATATTTTGAAAGGAGCACAAATAAGTAATAACTTTTTATAAGCATACAACCACAAATTTTGATAATTATAAATTTTGCAAACAACAAACTTCTTACTTATGGGTGACCTTGAACAGGTCATTAAACCTCTCTGGATCTCACTTTCTCCTTCTGGATTATGAGATACTATCTCTTCCTGCATGGTTTCTGAGAGAGTTGAATGAGCTTATATAACCAAAACACCTGGTACAGGGTACTCACTTAACACATTTCAAGTCCCTCCTATCCTCACTCTGAAATGCAAAAACCATCTCTCATTAACAGAGAACATGCATTTTAATAATATTGGCACTGAACTTGGAATTTCTTTCAAAATATAGTCCACATTCAATCCATTATAGACTCAGAGTGTTTATTACAGTAAGCGGCCTTGTTTTCTTTCAACAAAAGGGATGCTGGAATCATTTATTTCCTTGCAGGAGCATTGTGGATATCTTTTTAAGTCTGATAGCATTATCTGACAAATAATCAATGTTTGGCTGTAACCTGAAGGCCTCCAAAGCTTGAGGACATTACTCAGCAAAAAATCATGGGGAAGGAGGCAAAGCCAGCATTGATGTTTTCTACATAGAAATTATCATGTGACTTTCTGTCATAATACTTCCTATAGGATTATAGTTGAAACTCAGAATTATTTTGATTATTCATCATGTCATCCTTTGTATCTCGACAGCTTTTCTTTTACAAACTTACTAAAGCACAACCCTGGCTGACTGTTTTCTGACAGGTATCAGTAAAGTAACAGAAAAACTATATGTTTTTTAGCTCTTTATTTTGCAGAGAGGCTAAAGTGACCTTTTAAACATATGCACAATAAAGTTGGAATCTGAAAAGAGTGTAGGGTACACATATAAAATATCTCCAATCTAGACAACATAAATACTAATTGGATGGAATAATTTGAGTAGACACAGAAAAAATAAATCAAATTCACTCATACCTAAATATATAAAACTAAAATAGAGACACAGACCATGACTAAAGATGTGATTTATTTTGGCCAAAGCCCAGTAGAATTGAAATACCATATTCCAAACCATCTTCAGTAAAGCCCACATGTTTAGAAATGTTTTCTTGCTTCCAAGATGTTTTTTGTCTGTTATCTACTAGCGGGGAAGCATAAAGCATATGGACTGATAAGAAAAACTTCCCTGGTACATCCTTTTGAACTCTAAGAAGAGTAAGTATGTAATTTACATAAATGGTCTTGTGTTGTAAATATATGATCCTCTCTTGTCCTTACCTGATTTTATAAAATGTACAGCAAATAGAGAGTTGTGGTTAGGCAGAAATGTCTTTAAACTTGACTGTGAACTGGGTATAAATAAGCACTGCATATAACAAGTCTCTTTTTATATCTTGTATACATAAACAGATAATTGTGAAAATCTGAGGTGTTTTGGTAACTGCAGCTAGTTTTGTTATTGTTTTGAGGGATCTTTCAAATCAGAGTCATTGTTGAAGTTAGAAATGAAAAATACAATAGGACATCCCCACTGAGACAAAAACATAGGAAACAGGAGAAGAGTGGGGACAGGAAAGTTCAGGGCAGTACTGAGGCCAGAGGACAGCCCTGAGAGATGGGCAATTATTAAGAACAACCACCCCATGAATGACAGCTGCACTTACGAGGTTATCCTAGACAACAGACATAAGAATTTAAGACCTTGACCTAGGAGACAGGGGTCTGTAAAGTGAGCTACTCCTGGAATATTAACTTGATAAATTAGATTCTGAATTCCTACTCTCTCATTACTGCAAACCAGGCAATACATACTGAAGTGTCTAGAACCCTGAGATGCAGAGTTTAATCCACAGACTTTCATGATGGGGCCTGAATTTGCAACTCAAAACCAAGACTATTCTAGGGCAGCCAGCTTTCAGCAAATAATCTTGGCATTTTAAGCCATATTTAAAATGTTTTATATCCTTAAAATTTTTTTAATGTTTGAACATTTGAACCTAAAACAGCATTCTGCAGAATATGGGAAGAATGAACCCAGGCTATGCAGCAAATTCTAAGGGATATAAGAGGTTCTTTGAAAGTCTTATTAAATTAAAAAATCCAGAATGGAGTGTACAGTAGAAACAGCAGAAAAGGTAAAACTTAAATTTCGTATTAACATTTTGAAATAATGAAGTTAATTTACAAAGTTGTGTAACCTCTTAACTTTGGGAGCAAATCAAAGGAGGTGATTATTTAACAAAGGAGATGTAATTGTAGATGACTTATCTCAAGAAGCCCATCTACCATGATTCATTCAAACAAAAATCATTTATTTATTAAGCACCTACTGTAAATATTTACTAAGCATCTAACATTATACCTAAAGCAACACTATGTAACATTGCTCTTGTGAGAAAGCTCAGTCCCAAATCAATGACTATATTCAAGAGTTTTGCTTTCCTGGCTCTTAATTTAAGGCTCATATTTGAATTCATTTTTGGTCTGCTCTGTCCACAGAATTTTAATATGTATTTCATGTCCTCCCTGAAGCAGTCACACAGGTTTCTCATTGTGCACTTTAGTTCAGCCACTCTGAAAATGTGCCCATCTATTTGAGGTGGTCCCAGAGGCTCCCAAAAATAAATTGTGTGCATGCCACACAGCCTATGCATTAATCAACTGTCCCAAATATACCCTTCAAATTCAGTAAAAATCCATGCCAAGGTCCCAAGAGTTATATAGTATGAGACAAAGAGACAGAAGATAATATTTTATTATATGGCTATCCCCCATAGGGGTGATCATATTTGACATCTATTCCCTACTAGATCTCTCCTCCAGATGCAGAACAAAGTAAGGTCAGGAACACTGAAAAAGTGATTTCTGCATCAGTTGACCAGTTGAAAGAGTACGTAAGTTATTGACCCAAATATTAGCATTACCTGGGCAACTTTGCAAAAGCACAAATGCCTACAAAACTTCTATGGAAATCTGGACTCAGTAGGTTTAGGGGTGAGGCCAGGATGTATTTTAATTTTTTTATTCTCTAGTAATAGTGGCATATGGCTAAGCCTGAGAAACGTTAAGTTAGGAGAATTCTTAAGTTTCGCTGAAACTCATTATGCATAAGTCCATGCTATATGTCAGATATCAAAGCCACCTGGACAAAAAAAAAAAAAAAAAAAAAAAAAAAAAAAAAAAAAAAAAAAAAAAAAAAAGCTTTGATGGACAGTAGTGGAGAAGAGAAATGAAAGACACAAAATATAGAGTTTGATCCCAGAGCAGCTAGTGTCCCCATGGGACTCTACTGAAGAGTTCCCTAGGTTTCCAGAGGGTTAAAAGGTAGTCATCAGCTGCCTTGGACAGAGCTAAAAGACATGTAAAAATAAATAGGTCTAGAGGTAGAATAGTATTCTGCAGATTAATTCTGAATACTCAGTCTTTCTACATTGCCGATCCCTGTCTTTCTCCATGCAACTCCTTCAACTAGAGCTAGCTAAGCAGGTAAGAGTGCTGAAAAAGGATATGGCTGTCCTGAGCACTGGATTGAGAAATCTCATGCCTGATGTGACTATCATTACTTTGTTGATATTTAAATCTACCATTTTATTAGGTAGAGGGTCTTTTTCTTCCTCTTCACCCACAAATATAATCTTTAGCAACCTTGAAATATAAGCATTAAAGATACCGCACCTTATCTTAGCACATGTCACTGTCACCAGGTACTGCCTCCCTCCTTATTGCTTTGAAACATACTATGGTTGGTAAAGGAACCTCTGCTGTTAAACTTACTTTGACATAAAGTTGGTGTTATTTATTTATGATGTTACATGAATCATCTGCACTTTCCCTGATAAGCCCTGGGCTATGTGTCTTTCATTTCAGCTGACATTTGGCTGCCATTTGCCAGACTAAGTAACTACTGTGCAATCACTCCAAGCTGATGCATGGTCATTGTTTTGCACAAAATGGATTTTTAAGTCAGCTGAAAGGCTTTCTGAAGAATATAATTTGACAAAGTAAATTTCTACCCATATAACAGAAATCAGCCAGGGCTGCACCAAATGTATTTTTTAAGATAGCTAAAAGGATTTCTGCAGAGAGTTTGACGAAGTATTTTACTTTTGTGCACAAAGCAAAAATTGATTAGTTTTGAACAAAAAGGATTTCTCGGGGCGCTGAAAGGCTTTTCTCTGGAATTAAATATATTCTTCAGCTTGCAGGGTAGAATATTTGAAAGTAGTGTCTTTGAGAAGACAAATAGTTGTCAGTGACATTTTTTTTTTTCAGGAACAAGTTAAAAGAATCTACTTAAATGACATTTTCAACCACCCAAACCTGGTTTGGCTCCAGACGTCTTACTGCTCTCAGAAAGATGACCCATTTTCCACTATATAAAGCTTACTGCATGATTCATTCGCTTGTTTGATCCTGCTCCTAAATTGATAGAATCACTGAGTAGACATTTCACTGAACACTTTTCCCCTTCAGTTTAACTACAGAAGACAAGAAATCTGAACCAATTGGAAGGCACAAAGTTTTCACTTAAATTGTTTACCTTTAGGGAAATTTTAATGACAAATTCCTGGTATTCATAGTGCTTCTGTTTGAAGAGACGTGATTTGAAAACATGCAACTTATACAGAAACTGAATCAATTTTTCCAAAAGCATCAGTCTGCTGCCATGGAAAGTTTTAAAGCTAGAAGACAAATACTATGACCTACTTATCCAATGTGCTGTAAGAGTTCTGTACACACGCTGGGGAAGTTGGGTGTAAGCAAGTATGTGGTGTGGCAATGACACCAATCAAATTTTTGACTAGTGATCATTTTCTAAATACAAATAATTTTTTAAGTGCACATAAAAGTAGTAATTTACAATTATATTTTTAATATATGTCTTGAATCTATTTCTGTGCTTTTTTAATTCACTGGTATAAACTTGGAATTTCTTTTGCCAACTCAGTTTGTGGTCTCTGCATAAGATCATGATGAGGCAGAGTCCAATTATCCCTGTTCTCATTTTGTTATTTTGCTGTTAAATTAAATATAAAGTCCACATTTAAATGTTCTTCATTAAGAATACCTTGCTGAAGCTTTAGAAATTTGGTATATTATTACCTGCTTTATATCTAGAAATTAAGGACAACATGTTTTTAACAGTTTCATTATTTAACAAGACTATTCATAATTATGAAACAAGTGTTCGATTTGTTTACATTAATTGACACAGAAGATTACAATGTCATTTTTGTCTGAAATCAAGGTAATTTAAGGTAAATAGAATCCCTTTATCTATAAGATGTACCTTATTATGTTTTTGCTTAAAGCAAAGGTATTACATTTTAAAAATGAGAATCAGTGGGCCCTTTTCACTTTATTATTCACCATCAGGAGGAACACACCTACTCATATGAGAGCATGGCACCTCCCTAAAGCTTGATTTTTTTACTACCCCAATTTTCTGGCTCAATATTAAAATAAAACAAAGAAAAAAAAGTATTGCAAACCTACAAGAGTTTAATTACCAATGTATTTTTACAAAGAGACTAACGCAACTTATTTTATCTTGAGCCTTGACTAATTTCTTACAGTGTCTGTGTGTGGGGGCGGGTACTTCACCCTGGAAACAATAACAGAATGATGATGACACAGAGCAGGCAGCAACAGTTTCCTCAACTACCTGGGAAGTGTTGAGGTGGGAGTCTTGCAAAACAATATCAAGCAGTTAGGTTGATGCTATACTAATTGTGAGAGTGAATCGATAATATCAACCTTTCAAATTGAAAAAAGCAGAGGAATAGGCATATATCTTTAAATGCTTCAGAAACAGAACAACTTAACAGCAACATGAAAGCAAGATGAGCTCTTAAGAGCCAAGAAGGAGCTGAACACTGATAGAAACATAGGAAAGTGTAACTGTTCATGAGGGAATACTTTGTGATGACAAATCATAGCATTTTCTTAGGAAATGGGAGAATATAAAGCATCTGAGTTGCTGAGGAATAAACAGTCATGGAAATGCTAGATCATAACCATTGCTCACTCAGAAGCTGAGACTAATGTTAAGAAAACCACTGCGTGGAAGCCAGGACTTCCTCTACTCAAATTCACAACTGTAAATGCTTTTAAAAGCTGCAGCTACTTTTAGAAGTGCTAGTAGTGAGTTATTTTTTTTATAAGTTGCATGATTTTTTTGGGGGGGTGATAGTACACTCCAGTAGGAGTGTGCATTGCTACCTTTCAAAAAAGCAACATTAAATTATGTTTACTCAAATAGAATAGCCTTGATATCTCTACAAACCTGGGGCAAAGGAGAAGGAAATTTCAACCATGACTAGTGGTGAATTTTCTTCCAAGTCTTCAAAATATGGGCTACAATCAGAGTTAGTTTGATTTTTGAAAAAATAAGTAATTGGATATTTCCTGCATCTAAGCATGATATTTACAAATTCATATCCATCACATTTATACCTTTATGTGCCAGGCATTTACTAGGCCCCATGACAAAAATACTAAGGTTCAGAGAAGTTAAGTAACTTGGCAGAGCCAGGTCTCAAACTCAGTTCTGTTTGAAGCCAAAGTCTCTTTTCCACATTTTCAACACTATAATACGATAATTTCATTGCTAGCACACATTAGCTATGTGGACTTTGACAAGTTATTAATTTCTTCTCTAGTACATATACACTTTAGTTTACTCTTGTAGAAAGTGGTAATAGTAATGCTTGACTCATGGGATTGTTATTTTGAGGACTAAATGAGAAAATGCATATGTTACTTACCATGGTGTCTGCCACATTGGAATGGTGAAAA
This sequence comes from Macroglossus sobrinus, assembly GCA_004027375.1. Lineage (NCBI taxonomy): Eukaryota > Metazoa > Chordata > Mammalia > Chiroptera > Pteropodidae > Macroglossus > Macroglossus sobrinus. Next base: position 840,197 of record PVKZ01000051.1, read on the forward strand.
CCACCTGCCATTTGCTCAGTTATGGTTTTCTGCCAGGACAGCGGTTCCTGACCTGGGTCTAAGAATGAGATTAAGGGTAACAGAAAAGAACCTGGAGTTGAAAGGGTTAAGTTATGTAGGTGCACAAACATGCATGTTTATAGTACATAGCTGTGGTGTGGGAGACAAAGAGCTGACTGAGAATATAGGAACCACCTCACTTCTAAAAAGTGTGGGCCAAGATTTCATTGAAGAAAGAAGGCATCTATTCCTAAAGGAGCCTATGATAGTTAAAGAGACACTTAGAGCATTTCAAAACTCTTTTTAACACCAAGAAAAACCTTAGAGGAACCATTAGTCAATTTCTCCTATTAAGAACCAGACTACTTATCAAAAATTAAAGAAAAATCACCTTCAGAACTGATTCTTCAAATTTCCTGGATAATATTGCAGCCTAATTGATAAGATTCCATTGCCCATTAAGTTTCATTTCCTAACTCCTTTCCAAATAGCCATTCTATAAAACTCCAATTTTGAAAGGGAAAAAAATGTTTTAAGAAAAATTCCAAGTCAAATTTGAATAATCTCTCATGCTTTTTCAAAGTTCTATGAATACTAAGTAATCAAGGTAAGTTACTGGCAGCTTAGTATACTGACTTTTATTTGGAAGTTGCAAAATAGTCATCTACTTTGTTTTCCTTCTATGTTGTATTTTTAAAATATGAAAATAGCACAGAAAAATTCAGATTTTCATCTTCTCTTGAAACACTTGAATATCTGTTAGCATGCCAACACTTGGTCCAGATTCTCAAGTGGCGACAGCTGAAGCTGGGGGCAGCTGCCCCTCTTGATGCATTTATTCTTCAATTTACCACAGTCCCAAACATTCTCTTATGTCTAACATCATCCCATTTCACCTACTTATTCTACTTACATTGAGTTTGTGATCCCTGATACAGAAACTAAGAAGAGGTACAAAAACAGCCATCCTCTTCAAATGTTGGAGTTTGGTTCATCTATCTATCTAGTACTGCCTTAGGAACAGGACTGTCATAAACATCAGTTTAAGAGGTGTTCTGTGAAATTGATTTAGCAGCATCCACTCCAAATCTTGCTAGATTGACAGTCAAGAAATAAGGAGCAGTATTAGGCAGCATTAGCAAGAGAGATTAGCGAAGTATTGACAACTGAACTGTTTTTTCCTAGACTCTCACACACATTTGCCTAACACCAGTGTGGATGATTATTAGCTAAAACATTTCACCATTGACAGTAGAAGATAAATCTTGGACTGAGGTTTTACATGTTTCCTTTCATAAAACTGGACTCCAATAGTGCTGAACAGTGAATGCACATTTTCTTTCCAGTTCATTTATTTACTGAGTAAATTATCCTTAGATAATAGATATTGGGGATAGAGCAGAAATAGGAAAGTTAATTATGACTTGACTTCTACTCTCATGGAGTTTTCAAACTAGTGGAGAAAACTGAAATGAAAACAATTGAATGTAATTTTAGGCAGATGAATGTAATATGACTGACTGATGTGGAGGAAGGATAGATGGGATAGGGAAGATAGACTGGATACTGGAGGCTGGATGCCTGAGCAGGGGTGGAGAGCAGTAGGTAAAGTTATTAGAATACTGCACAGAAGAAATTGAGAGACTGAATTAAACTAGAACAAAGTATTAGGAATGGAAGAAAGTCTTAGTGTATTTAAAGACAGTCTCTCAGGAGCTCATTGTTCAAAAGAAAGGGCAGTTTATCCATGTTTCCAGATGGAATGCTGGTTAAATTTGAATTGAGGGGGTGAAAGTGTGGTCTGTTAGGTATTTAGACCTGATCATACCCCCCATTACTACACTTGCTCTCCAGTTCACCACAGTGCCCACCATTCCCTCATGTTCAATACCAATTCATTTTACTCACTTAAACCATATTAAAAATAACCACATTTAAAACCAACCATAGTTTCTTTCTTTTCCTTCCTTCCTTCCTTTCTTACTTCCTTTTTTCCTTCCTTCCTTCCTTTTTTCCTTCCTTTCTTCCTCCCTCCCTTCCTTCCTTTCTCTCTCTCTCTCTCTCTTCTTTCTTTCTTTCTTTCTTTCTTTCTTTCTTTCTTTCTTTCTTTCTTTCTTTCTTTCTTTCTTTCTTTTTCTTTCTTTCTTTCTTTTCTTACATTGTTAAGGCCTAGAATGAATCATCCTATTTGGGCCTGAAATGGCTTTCTCTATGAGGCTTCCTGGACTTCATCTCGTCATACCAATTTTCCACTCTCTGTGTTCCAACTATCACTTTTTAATGCCTCTTTTCTAGCATTTACTATACTGTGCTATAATTACTTACTTATTTACTTACAGCTCATGGTGAAAGTATCTGGAATATAGGTGCATAGAGGGTTAAATGATGTTTCACACCAATCCATTCCACCTAAAGAAAATTATGTCCACCTAGAATCTGTAAATGTGATCTTATTTAGAAAGTGGAAGTCGGGGTGTCTTTGAAGAGGTAATTAAGTTAAAGATCTCTAGATGAGATCATTCTAGATTATCAAGTGAGCCCTAAATCCAATAATGTGTCCTTAGAAGAGAGAGAAGAAAAGACACACAGAGAAGGCCATGTGAAGAGAAAGGTAGATATTAGAACAACTACAGTCATTAGAAACTGGAAAAGGCAAGAAATGATTCTCCCTCAGAGCCTTCAGAAGGAGGGCAGCTCTGCCAACATTTTGATTTCTAAACTCTGGTCTCCAGAGCTGTGAGAGCGGAAAATGCTGTTATAAACTGCCCACTTTGTGGTAATTTGTTATGGCAGCCCTAAGAAATACAAGGTGGTACTCAATATATATTCATTTAAATAATCATTTGATTAATTAAGTAATTCAGGGTTCAAGCTGCTCTCAGGCCAGTGATTGCAAATCAAGATAGGAAATTGTCAGCTCCTCAAAAATAAGGGTGGTAAAATCCAATGTCATAATCAGATAAATATGGACCTTCTCTGCAGTAATTAGATTGGAGTATTGCTACCTTCCTCCAAGACCTTACAAAAGAATGAAAGTGGAAAACAGCAACAAAAAAGGGATATTCCTGAGTTGGTTCAATGACTGGTGGCCCTATGTTGGTGTCCAACCTGGCAGTTACCTTTCATTCCTACTGGGGACCAGGGAACCTTTCCTCCACTTGTTGATATCTAAGAAAAACCATACCTGCAGAAATCACAATTATGCATTTTGTAACATCCTTGTGTTCTCTGGAAAGTACTTTTATTCTTCTACCTACACTCTGATACAAATCTTCTATTGGACCCAACATTTGGCTTTCAACAACATTTTTCAGAAACCTGTCACTTAGAAGCACTTAGAAATTACGAAACTGCTTGTACATTATTAAATAAAGGGTGAAAAGTAGGTTTAAAATAATGTGTTCAGTTCAGTATCACTTAAAACATGTTTAGAAATTAGATAGATACTAGTGAGGATTCGAGGATGATAGAACTGAAATAGTAAGTGAATATTTCTGGATCATGAGATTGCTAGTTAAATATATTTTGAACTGTTTGTTTCTCATAATTTTTAACTGACCACTTTTCTCTATTAGGTAAAAATAACAAATATTTTAAAACAGGTAAAAATAAAATAAAAACAAAAAATAAAGGATATAAAATATCTTGAGTATTCAGAAGCTGAGATGAGCATTGATCTAGGAAATTAACATTTGCATACAAGTTGCCTAGATTATGAATAACTCAGATTTACTACAATGTATAATTCAGCATCAAGCCCATAAGGAAATGGAAAGAAAATGCAAGGCTGTGGTTAGAAGTTCAAGTTGTAAAGGAAAGCAGACCTGACTTAGAATGCCAGTTATTTAATAGCCTTATGACCTTGGGCAGATTTTTTTAGACATTCAAATTAAATAAGATAATGTACAAAGATCACTTGGCATAATATCTAGTACATAATGAGCTTCAAATCAATATCTCTAATCTATTAATTATCAACATGTAGGTTATCCATAGTTTAGATTATCATAAAAATAATTTTCAATTAATATTCACTAATAAAATATTAATTCATCTCATATTCAGTTAAGCAGAACAAAATTGGGAAGGTAAATAGTCTAAAATTAAATATTACCTATTATTTCAGGGTAATTCATGCTTTGACTAACTTATATTTTTACTCTGGTCCATGAGAGTAGATATTTTCTAGATGACCATGTAATTCACTTTCTTATTTATGAGAAGAAGGTCTCTAGTTAGGTCTTTAACAATATTTGGCAAGAATTAGACATTTTTAAGAGATGATGTTCATAGCATTGTTCACTAGGGAGGGAATTTTGAGGCTTTTTAATGTAATACATTAACTAATTTTATGAAGAAAGAACTGAGGCCTGGTGTGATTAACTGATGTTCCATGGCTATCTAGTTATACAACTTGCATTTTCTTCATAAGGCAAGGTCTTTCTACTGGACCATTTCTGTTTATATCTGTCATAGGGTCAAGCACTGCATCCAGTCTGTTGCTATAATATTGATGGGGGTAGGAAACAGTCAAAGCAACCTTCTGGAGACAATTCATGTTCAGACACAGGTTAGTTACATAAAGTCACCCAAGACTCAGATGATTAATTGGTAAGCAAGTAAATGGTGAATCAATGAAAGGATTAAGTAAACTTTTGATGCTTGGTTTAATATTACTTGAGAGGATTAAGTGAGATTAAATTACAAAGAACATGATACCACTTGTTTTATTTTCACAGCATTGACATTTATATGCCTTAATTATTCATGGTGTCACCTTTTAGAACATGTCTACCTATAGAATTTTGAAGACATGTAAAATATGAATTATCCTGAAGCAATGGTAATGAGGATGTTGACACTATAATAACATATTTACTTATTCATCCTCCCTTTTCTCATCAAAATTAATTACTCTTCACATAGTCAAACATCAAACCCTGAAGAAAAATGCGGGGGTGGGGGAGGAATGGGACTTCATCAATGGAATCATGCTTTTTTAACTCTAAATGTAAGTAAGAAGCTGTTGGGAGGAACTTTTCCTGTTACCTCAAAATTAATGATCTGAGACCAGAACTGAGATCAAGAAAGCATTAAGAACCCCATATTTTAAAGAGAGGACCCCCAAATTGCAGCAGGATAATTTAATGAGGCTTACAAAGAAAGCAATAAAACTAGAGTTAGTCCTACAAACTATACCCCAATCCTTCACCTTACCCTGTCTCTTCCTCAGAACCTGAGAAACAGAATGTGAAGACAATCACTGGAGTCTTCAGGAAGACGGTTTGATGACTTCTACCTTTTCTCCAAAAGTTAAGTGGGGGTGGGGAAGGCTCCAAGAAACTTACCGAAAGAGATGAGAATGCCATTAAGAAAGGAAAACCAGCTTCTTGTTCCCAGATGGATCCTTGAAGAAATATGCAGATTCATTCATATCTTCACCAAGAAGTAGTCAAGTTAATGGATGCACCTGCCACACATCCCTGGAGTTTTTGGGTCTGGGTGGGAGATCTAAAGACATAGAGACAGGTGTCTGCTTTGCACTTGAAAATTTCTCAAAGGCAAGATGTTTGTCAAAGCAGTCAGAGGCAGAGCTTGAGTAGCACTAATATGTGCTAAAGAAGAAAATGATGGAAAATACAAGTACTATAGTGTCCCATAAATCTTAAAGGGTGCCATAATTGACCTCAGAGATTCTGGAAAACCTCCTTGATGTCCTGTGTGAAGTAAACTGCCCTAAAGATACCCACGTTGTTTTCAGGTAAAGGAAGAGAAAGTCCTGCTTGAGGAAGGGATTCAGAGTATGGACTTTGTAACAGGGCTAAGCATTGAGCCTACATGTATGGCTGCCACTCTCTTTGTGAATGCTTGGTATGGAGGGGCTTGGATATAAAGGTGCCTCTACAAGGTAAATACATCGTCTATGCTAAGACAGCCTCACCAGCGGAGGACAGCTGCAGAATTGGAACTAAACTGAACCAAAATGTAACCAAACAGGGAGCTAAGAGGGATTTTTGCTGCTGCCTTGGAATTGGAATGTGTTAGGTTAATGTGTTGTCCAAACAGGCACATTCTAAAGGTAATACAGTCACAAGAGATGCCTACATATGAGGTTAGACACTTCTAATGCTTCTTAAAGTGTGAACCATGGGCCCGGCTATCACCAGTTTGTTCCCCAATTTTTAAGCTGCACTCCTTTTCCTGTCTATATAAGAAGACTGTGAAGAGAGAGCAGAATTAGTCAAGTATCATAAGACATTATGGGACATACCACTTTTCCCATACTTTTAAGCAAAGATAATGAGGGGGAAACACCAAGAGTTACTCATAGAGATTAGAGTGATGATAGAAAGAGGAAAATGGCATTCAACTCTTGATCAGATACCTGCTAAGTCAGAGGCCTTCCTGATCTATCCTTGGGCTTGTGTGATTAGAGAAAAGAAATATTAAAAAGAAATGATAGAGAATGTCAAAGAATTGTCCTGTACACATGCTTTTTGCTGAAATGGCAAGAATTCATCTTTTCTGGAACTTAACTGGACTCTGCAGAGGTGCTTCCTATTTTGTCTCCCTGCCAGTACCCCATATGAGACCTATTCACTGAGCAAGGGGACCCAACAGCAATAGATTCTGGGTGGAGCTGAGAGATGAAGAGGTTGTCAGAAGCTGGATTCCTGAGGTCAGGGAACGATGCAATGGGGAGGTGCTATGGGGTCCTCCATAGAATTCAGACTCGTGCCCCATGAGAACCAGCACTTGAGCCAGCACATGAAAAGAAGCAGGCACAGCAAATAGAGAATTACAATATCAGCCACTGAGTACACACATATTTGTATGGGTAGGGTATTTTCTCTACCCACTCTTTGCCTCATCCCACATAAAGGCTAGGACTTAAAGAGGCAGGAAGTTTTCTCCAAGGAAGATCACCTACCTTAGATCACCTACCTTCTCCACTCCATCCCACCTACTCAAGTCGGCAAGGTCCCAGCTATGCCTTTTCTAAGGAGAAGAAATTTATGTAAAGTTTCAGAATGGTCCAGAATTACTCATGTTAAGTTATGGGCTCTGACCGAGAGATATGACAAGGGAAATTTGATGAAATGTTTAAAAACAGCAAATGAAAATAAAACTGTTCCATATTATGTGGCTCACAGAGTTCTTCTTTTCAACATGCCTTTTTATATATACAAACTTTATTTTTTTAGAGTAGCTTCAGGTTCAGAGCAAAATTGTGTGGAAAGTACAGAAATTCCCCCCCCCCCACACACACACACACACACAGCCCCCTTACTATCAACATTCCACACCATAGTTATATTTATCATAGTCAATGAACCTACAATGACACATCATTCACCCCCAAAGTCCATAGTTTACATTAGAGTTCACTCATGCTATTGTACGCTTTATAGGTTTTAACAAACATACAAGGACATTATAATATCACATAGAATAGTTTCACCACCTTCAAAATTCCCTCTTCTCCACCTGGAATGTACATTTAATATGAGTATTTTTGCTGAAATAGTAATGAGCTCACTGGTGACATTCTGCAAGTTATGCCTCAATGTTCTTTTAAAACTTATACTCTAATCTGTCTACATGTGTGAATAATAACTCTCTGTAAGAATGTTCTTTGCATTGTGGAGTTAATGAATAAGTGGTATTTTGTTATTATTTTCATGACTGTTTATTCCATTCTCTTGCTGTAATGATTTTGCTCCTAGCGTATTCCAATCTGTATGCATAAAGTCTACTGATATAACAAATCCAGACAGGGTTTCCATATCTTTTCACTGAGGCATTTGCTTTTAACTCAGATGTGATCTATCCTGGAAAGAGGTTGATATTTATCATTATTTTACAAATGAAGTGAAGAGAATAAACATGCCCTGGGTATTAAAGGTTACACATTCAGCCACTGGAAAAATTAAAATTAAGTAAATATAAGCATCTCTTGCTTAACATAGGTAGTTCAGGACTTAAAAAAAATGCTGATCAACATCCTATTCTCTGTTATTTTAAGTGGAAAAATTATGATCCATTATACTTTAATGCAAAACTCTCTATTGTTTTCCTAAAAGGTAACTAAACTATAGCAAATTACATATATATATATATATGTAAAAAATTATCATGTTAGTATATGACATGCATAAATATTGCTTTCTGATGACCAATTAACCAAGTTAATTGGTTAACTCTTGGTTATTAATCAGGAGTTGTTGGTGTGCAGTAATTCAGCATGCTTTCTAAGTGCTCTACATAAGATGGTGATGTCCTAACAATTGAATTTAGAATATCATTTCAAGATATCATTTAGTTTAAAAATGTTGTACTGAGTTTTAGGCTCATAAATATATATATTTTTATACAAACATGGGCTGAAAAATATTTTGTAAAGAAATAAAGTTTGGGTTTTAAAGACAATTGAGGCATTGTACCAGGAAATAAGTCAGGAGATAGTCTGCGAGTTATGCCTCAAGTTCTTTTAAAACTTATATCCAAAATAGCTATGGGAAAGTAACAAGCTCAAAGACGACTTGATAAGAACCATTACTAATGGAGAGCAATCAGAAAAATTACAAATATATTGGATATCTAAGTAAAATGAAATGCCAATAATATGCATATGTATCATTCTGCATGCACACCATTTTTAGTAATACATCTATCAAGTGTGGAAAAGTATATTTGTTTTGAAGACTTTTAAGAAAAGTAAATTATTAGCTTCCCTGCATCCGAGTACTATAACTCAAGAGAAGTAAAAGACTAGGCAATTGTGTCTGAGCTGAGGTGAGTTAAGAGAGTTTCAATGAGTTTTTGAGGCCTGGTCATAATATTGTGACTACATAGGAGAATGTCATTTGCTTAGGAAGGACATTCTGAAATATTTAGTGATGAAATGTCATGATGTCTTCAGTGTACAAATAGTTCATTTATATGTATATACACACACACAAATATATTGTGTTGTAAATGTATCATGTGTATGTGTTTATATGGATAGAGAGAAAGCAAATGTTACAAAATAATACCTAAAGTTATATAAAGAGTTTACAAGTTATCGAAGTACTGTTCTTTCAACTTTTCTATAGGTTTGAACATTTTCAAGGTTAAAAATAAAAAAATATTTGTTAACAATACAGTTGAAAGTACTTATCTTTACTAATATTTTCTAATTTATTTCAAATATAAGATATATTTATTGTAAACAAAGTATAAAAATAACCTAGAAAATAATAATTTTTCCCAAATATAATTTAGGCAGCCAAATTAGACTTTTTGTCAGTATTTTGGTTACAACACTTTCAATTTTTAAAGAACTTACATTTTAACAAAAGTAAGATTTCACTCGTGGAGGCTTTTTTTCCTATTATTTAATATATTGAAAACATATTCCCTAAATAAAAATACCCATCTACATTATTCTAATGGCTCTGTAGAATTCTGTTTTAAGGATATGTTACAATTCATTTAATCAATACCTTGTTTTAGAAAATTTAGTCTGTCACCTTTTTTTTACTACTATAAATGACCTGGAGGAAGCAATAAATATAATTATACATAATATATTTTTGCTTTTTGTACCGTTTTCTTAAAAATGCTTCAAGAATTAATTACTAGTAAATTGTGCCATATTGCTTCTTAAAATGTTAGCACATTTATGACAATTATCAGCAAGGTGTGAGAGTTCACTTAGTCCATTCTTTTTCATCTTTGCCAAATGAAAGATATAAAATGTAAACATTTTTGACTTTGCATATCTTGATTATCAGTTAGGCTAATTTTTTTTTTTTTTTTTTTTTTGGCTGCACAAGTCAGCTGAATATCTTCTCCAGAAATCTGCCTTAAAATTTTTTTTAGTTCATTTTTCCTTATTAATTTGTGGGAACTTGTTATATATTAAAAATATCAACACCTTTTTTAGGACATATATTGCAAATATTCTCCAAAGTTTTGTTTATGAGTTGATAGTTTAATTTTGAAAATAAAACTTGTAAATCTATATCTGGTTAACTTCAACACCATTTTTCTTTATGGCCTTTTAACTTGTGTTCAAATTAGATAGCCCTTTCCTATCAAGATTATGTAAATATTCATATGTATTTTTCCACCATCTTTTTACATTTAAAACTTTAATCAAAATAATTTTGGTGTGAGTTATAAAGCATATTGATTAACTTCCAAATGATAATGGAGTACTCAGCACACTTTTTAAAATCATTCTCTTTTCCCTCGACTTATTTGAGGCACTCTCCCACCTTACTATTTTTTATAGTTTCGTGTATATTTATGCCTGTTTCTGGATTTTAAATTTTTTCCATTGATCTATTTTATTATTTATTGTGCCACTGCCACCTTCTTCTACCTACTATGTCCCCATAATTTACTTATTCAGGTTTTTAAATTTCCTTAGGTAAATTTTGGTCATTCAGATTTTTTTCTGGAAACCATTTATTTAATTAAAGAATTTTAAGTTTATTGTCCATCGAAGTATAATCATGACATTTCCTCTATAGCTATGGTTTTCTTCATATTATATATTTTTCTCTCCCTCTCTCCTTAATTAGCCTGACCAACAATTTATTTCCACTTATTAGACTTTTCAAAGTTCTTAGATTTGCTTCTTAAATCTTTCCTCTATTTTATAATTAATTATTTAAATCTTTTTTTTTTAAGTATTTCTGATTACTATTTACTATCACTATTTACTATTTCTCTTACCTTTATTACTCTTCTCTCTTACTGTTCTTGGCTTTAATTAGGTATGGTTGTTTTTCTTATTTCTTGAATATATGTCTAGTTTATTTATTTTCATTCTTGTTTAATAATAAAAGCCTTAATGCTATGAATTTTCTTCTAAATAAAGATTTTATTATATCTTAGAATTTTTTAATGAATATTGTTTCATATTTGTTTGTATGTAAATAGTCTTCAATTTAAATTCTGATAAAGTCTTTCATCCAAAAGTTGCTTAGGAAAACAGCTGAATTATAATGAAGGAGAGAGATTAACTACTTGAAGAATATAATGGAAGGAGGTTTTTTTGTGGCCCATTATATGGTCAGTTTTTATAACTGCTTTATGAGGACTAGAAGAAAAAATTATGTTTCTTATTTTTTGGATATAAATTTTTAAATACTGATGAAAAATTAATAATGTCATTACTTATGCCATTTAAAGCCTCTACATCTTTATTCTTTTTTGATCTCTCAAAGACTAAAAGTAGATTATTGAAGTTTTCTTTTACTATTATGCTTCTCTTACTTTAATAAGAGGCTAAAGATCTAAATGTAAAAACAATAACAGAGAGAAATATAATTTATTAGAAAACATTACTGGAATACATTTCCGTAATTTGGGTGAAAGAAATGTTTTATAATCAAGACACAAAGTCCAGATACCATTAACAGAGTAGATTAACATATTTAAATACAGAATTTCTAAAACTTTTATGATGAAAGATAACATAAACAAATTCTTTTAAAAAATAGTAAACACTTGCAACAAATATAGCAATATTCCCAAGTTGACATATTCTCTCTCCTTTTTGAATATTCAGAAAGAATAACATATAAAGAACCTTAAATGTATAGAAGTAAATATCAGCACCCTAAACTTTAGTTCTCACCCCTTTCATACTCAGTTACAAATAAACAATCTATGTAGTATCAAAACTGCTATATCTTAAGTTACTTCCAGGTTTAATGGTCAAAGGCTATTTTCTTTCCCAAGGCTTTTTTAAATAATGTCCCCTGCAACTCTCTCCACAACTCACTGTAACAACAATTAGTGTCTAAGGCAAAGGGAAATCACCCCCATACCCCCACAAAAAAAAAAAAGATTAGCATGAATAGGCCTTTGAAGTAGACTAGCATGAGAATTTTTCCTAATAGATACTTTCTATGTCCATTAATGACTACTTCATCTGACTAGACTGCTCAAATCTTCCCCCCTGGATGATAAAACATGTGATATGAGAGAGGGCCACCGACAAGAGAGAGAAGCAAGAAAACAATAGCAACATAGAGAAAAGTAAGTAAGCAGAAACCATGAGGCTATAGCAGCCATAAATCAAAAGAAAGCATGCGGTAGAGGTGAGTAAAGAGAAACAGAAATGATAGAAAAAAGAAAAACATTAGAAGAAAGAAAGGGAAACTCAGTAATGAGAGAAGCAAAACAGATAAAGTAGAAGGACAGAGATATCATCTGAGATGTCAAGAGTTATTTTCCCTGACAGAGTGAGGTTATACTTCTTTGTGATCTGACTTTTCAGCTATAAGAATATGTTCTCATGTTCCCTGTTTTTCAGGTATCCTTTATATAAACCACTAATATTGAGATATTCTAAGCTATTTTTTCATCCTTGGAACCTAAAAGATCCTAACTAAAACAAATTATTGGTATCATTGTAATTGGTGCTATTCTAATTTCATAGTACATTTTCCAAGAATTATATAAGACTGTTGAGCAGCTCTATTCCATAGCCATACTTTCCCTCCCACTGAATGCACCAAATAATTGATGACTTCTTTACTCCAGACTGTTAACATTCCTTGCAATCATCAGTATAAATACTTTATTAATAATTTGTATTTATAGAACATCTGCCTCCCAAAGAGCTCAAAGCTGTTTACAAACATCATCTCATTAATCCTGATAGCAACCTCTTTTTTATAAGGTAGAAATGTGTACTAGCTAATGGGTACTGTCATCTCCATTTGACTCACGGAAAAACTGAAATCCAGAGAAGTTACTTTTTCAAGGTCAAACAGTGATCTGAAATATAGTACAGAAATATAATCCAGGACTTGTGCCTTCTTGTGCTTTATGTTCTCCCCAAGAAAACTCATTTCAGGTCACGCACATATTCATTGGAAGGCACCAGTATAAATTTTTTTAATATAACTTTCTCTATTGAGAGTTAAAAAAAAAAATCCCATTAACCCAACTATGAAACCTTAGTGAACTTCGACTTAACTTTTCAAGAGGTTATCACTACAGTCAGAGCCATGAAGAATGATTAAATTCTAGAACTAGACTGCAGTTTTACTGGCATTTGTAAGCTCGTAAAGGAGTTTCTGCTTGCCACCTGAATGTGCTCCTTCTCCACATTGAAAACAAGAGAACCAACTTCAATATGACAAAAGTGAGAAAGATAAACGTTTTCAAGAAGAATGCAAGGAATGGCACCTTGATAAGATTACATACTGAATAATCATTACACACTAGGCATATACGTGCATTATGTCATTGCAACCCTATGAAGCTGACACTGTGATCTTTATTTTACTCAAGAGGAAATTGAGGATTAACTCAGTTAAATAAGTGGGGAAAGCTGACTTTTTAATCCCCATGTCTCTGCTTCTCTTACTGGTGCCTTGAACTAACATCACTCAACTACTACGAATAATAGTCATAGATGCCTATTTGATTTTTTGAATAATGTAATCATAGAATCAGAGAGCTAGCTGACTATATCATGATGCAGCCACCACAATTTATGCTTTATGTCAGTTACAGAAAAATCTTAAGAAGGTTATTAAACAGTAGTTTTTTTATATTAAAACTTCATCAACACTGTTTGCAAAACTAGATCTTGAAATATAATTTAGCTGCCTGGAAAATCCCACCATTGAAACGACTCCACACCAAGATGGTATGGTTAGTAAAATCAGAAAAAAAATGAAAACTTTTCAAACTGATTATTTATCACTAATGACATAAAACAGGGTCCAAAGTTTACTGCTACTACATAAATCCAAGTGAAAATTTCACAATACCTCTAGAATATATTAAGAGAATGCATTTGTAAATATTTATAAAAATGTTACCAACTCAACAAGCTATACACATAATGAAAACCATCAGGAGAGTTTTCAAAACTTTCTTAAAGCAAGAGAGTTTTATTTTAACCATAATTTGCTATGGGCAGAGTAAATCTAAAGAACTAAAATAATAACAACTAACATTTACCAAGTACTTACAACCTGGCAATCATTAATGCTTTATATACACATTCATTTAATCTTCACTATGAAATATGTGCTACTATTATTTCTATTTTACAGATAAAGAAACTGAGAACTAAAGAGGTTAAGTAACTTGTCAATTCAGGAATAATAAACCTAGTAATTTCGCTTTAGAGCCAGACACTTATGTATTAGCTTCCACTTATCTTTGGGAAGCCCACAGCATTTTTATGAAAATGTTTTTACATAATAGACCTCAATATTATATAAGTAAATCCCCAAATAGTGAAAAAAAAGCTTAATATTATTATCAGGAATGCAGAAATAATTATTGACAATGTCTAGTTCTATATAGAAAGCACAATATTTATTGATACACTTGTCAGCAAAAATTAACCAAGTCAAAATGGTTGTTGGGAAGCATGGACCTATGTCGAGGGTGAGGGAAACTATGTCATACGAGTATTCTCCTTTATATGACCTCTGTAGCACTGATTACTCACTGTTGGCCTCAGCAAGAGGACCTTAAAGTCAAGGAAACAGGTTGCATTTCCCAGCACCAAGGACAGAAGAAAACCGCTCTTCTGAATTTACTGAAGCCCACTATCCATCTAAAACCCACTTGGTGGCCTGGTATCTATTTGACTTAAACAAAGTCCTGTGTTTTCACATGTGAGATGATAGGATAGCCCAGAAACATCATCGCTTTAGGACTTTAAGTATTTCATTTGAAATAGTAAATATTTTAAACATGCAGTAGAGTAAATTAAAGAATCATACCCATGCCATGTAACCACCATTCTGATTTAACAAGCATATTCATTTTGCCACTCATTGTTTCAATCTTTTCTTTTAGAAATTAAATGTTACTAATATAGTAGTCCTTCCCTGTCATCATCCCTATTCCCTGTCTCTCTTTCCCCAAAGAGCCACTATCCTAAAAGAGGTATGAGTTCTTCACAGTGTTTTCATAGTTTGCTATACTTGTAGGTATCCATAAAAATATGTAGTATTGTTTGTTTATACATAAAGTTCACATAAATTTCTCTAGTCTCCTGTTTCTCAGTTTGTTGGACTCAGACTAAATTACACTATCAGCTTTCCTGGTTCTCTAGCTTGCAGATTACGGATTGTGGGACTTCTTGGTCTCCATAATCATGCGAGGCAGTTCTATAAAAAATCTCTCTCTCTCTCTCTCTCTCTCTCTCTCTCTCTCTCTCTCCATATATATATATATATGAAAGAGAAAACCTTCAATTTTACTTAGCTTTTATGTTATTGTAGCAAAATATATATAACATAAAATTTAGCATTTTAACTGTTTTTAAGTGTACAGTTCAATGGCATTAAGTACGTTCATATTATTATTCAACTACCACCACCATCCACCTCCAGACTTTTTTCATATTTCCAAACTGATTCTCTGTACCCATTAAAAAATACCTCTCCATTCCTGCCTTCTCCACAACAACCACATTACTTTCTGTCTCTATGAATTTGATTATTTTAGGAACCTCATGTAAGTAGAATCATACAGCATTTGCCCTTTTGTGACTGGCTTATTTTACTTAGCAAAACGTCTTCAAGGTTCATCTACACTGAGGCATGTGTCAGAATTCCTATCTTTTTAAGGCTGAGTAATATTCCAGTATATGTGTATAGCACATTTGGTTTAACCATTAATCTGTTCATGGACCCTTGGGTCACTTCTGCCTTTTGGCCATTGTGACTAATGCTGTTAATGGGGGCATAAATATCTGTTTAAGTTCCTGCTTTCATTTCTCTTGGGTGTATAAACAGAGTGTAATTGATAAACCATATGGTAATTCGATGTTTAATGTATTAATCAAGGTTTTCCAATGAAACAGAACAGATAGATAGATAGATAGATAGATAGATAGATAGATAGATAGATAGATAGACAGAGAGAGAGAAATTTTTTATAGAACTGCCTCACACGATTATGGAGACCAAGAAGTCCCACAATCCGTAATCTGCAAGCTAGAGAACCAGGAAAGCTGATAGTGTAAGTCCCAACCTGAGTCCAACAAACTGAGAAACAGGAGAGCTGATGGTGTAAGTCCCAACCTGAGTCCAAAGTCCCAGGAGGCCAATGCTGTGACTTTTAGTCTGAATCCAAACGTTCAAGAACCAGGAGCACTGATGTTCAAGGGAAGGAGAAGACGATATCGCAGCTCAAACAAAGAAAGCAAATTTGCCCTTATTCTTTTCTTCTCTTCTATTCAGCCCTCAGAAGATTGGTTAATGCCCATCCATATCAATGAGGGGGATCTTCTTTATTTATTCTATCAGTTCAAACGGTTACCTCTTCTAGAAACAGCCTCATAAACACACCCAGAAATAATGATTTACCATCTATCTTGGCATCCCTTAGTTCAGTCAAGTTGACTAACCAAATTAACTATCACACTTAATTTTTTTTTGAGGAACCACCATACTGTTTTCTACATCAGTTGTACCATTTTACATCCCTGCCAGCAATGCACAAGGGTTCCAATTTCTCCACATCCTCACCAATATTTTGAACTTTGTTTTTGAGATTTATCCATATCAAAACCAAGTAGATCTAAATTATTTATTTAGCCCACTGTACACAATTTTATCTTATAAATACACTGGAATTCATTATCCTTCTCCTAAAGTAGCATTTAAGTTGTTTCCTATCTCATTGCTGTTACAATCAGTGCCACATTGAATACTTCTACATATCTCTCTGTTCATAGATAGGAGAGTTTCTCCGGGTTACATACCTAGGAGTGAAATTTCTGAGTCACAGGGCATGTGTAATTTAAATCTTAATATATATTGCCAAAATTCTCATCTAAGAGGTGTTTCCCTATTTACATTACCATTAGTAGAACATTAGGGCTCCTGTTCCTCCACATCCTTGACAATAATCGCTATTCTCTTAACTTACATAGCATTTCTCAAGATTTAGAGAAGAAAGAAATCCTCTGCCAACTCACTCAAGTTTACAATAATTTTCTTTGTTAGTGCCTTTTCATTTTTGTTTTCTCTCTTCCTGGTTCCACATATACTCTATCCCTGGAGATTCCCCTTTTCCCCTTTTGATGACAACTTTATCATGACACTGACCTGAGATTTTATTTATCACTTGTGAAACTGTCAGAAGCTTAGTCAATAATCTCCTTCTTTACAGGAACTATAAAGTGAAAAAACTTAACGACTTCTTGGGATTTTCTAGGTGATGAACTAACATCCACATGTTTCCCAACCAGCAGAGTCACCCTCTAAGCCATTTTTTGGCTAAAGTCTGAGAAATGAACCCCTAGGCTGTGGAAGAAGAAAAAGGCTATGGCCTGGTATAACTGGAAACACCCTCTTGTCTACACATTCAGGACTGGGACTAGGGTGAGGCAAGTCAGGCACTCAGGAACAAAATTTAAGGAACACAAAAAACTTGGTAATTAAGAAAAATTACATTTTAGTGATGTATTTTTAAAAGCAAAATTAATGCAAAAATTATGATAAACAAAAATCAAAAATATAAATAAAGACAGGATCAGTATTATTACCACATCAATTGATTATAGTCATCTCAGTTTACTCTAGTAAATCTCATCTTTCTCTTAAGAGTGCTTTTGATTTTTTAAAACAAGCTAATTAAGGAAAAATAAAAGTTATATACGAATCTCATTTTAAAAATTCAAAATGATATAGCTTTATGAATCCTCTTGAATATAAGACTACCGAAGAGAAAATTAGAACAGATTTTTAGCAATAAAATAAAGACACATTTGAAAATTAGCATCACAGAAGTGATATTCTCATTTATCAACTTGAAATTAACATTCACAGCTATTTGTAAAACCTGTGAACTGTATTGATTACACATCAGTATTCTATTAAAACTACGGTGGTAATGGAGATTTTCTACAATCTAGCAAAAAGTACCCCATACCATCTAAACACGGTATATTCATTTGCTAGAGTGCCATAAGGAAATACCACAGACTTGTGTGGCTTAAACATCGAAAACTTATTTTCTCACAGTTTACGAGACTGAAAGCCCAAGATCAAGGTTCTGGCAGGGTTAGATTCTTCTGAGGTATGCATATAGATACTCTCTTACTGTCTCTTCAGATAGTCTTTACCCTGCGTAGGCGCATCCTGAGTGTTGCTCTGTGTTTCCAAATTTCTTCCTCTTATAAGGACACCAGTCAAATTAGATTAAGGCTAACCCTAATGGCCTCATTTTAAGGCTCTATCATTTAAGGCTGAATCACCCCTTTGAAGGCTCTATCTCCAAATACAGTCCAATTGTAAAGGATGGGGGTGGGAGGGTGGACTTCATCTTTAACATAGAAATTGGAGGGGGAGGGAGGACAATTCAGTTCAAAATGGTGGGGGCGGGGCATAAGACGTTTATGGGAATGAAGATTTTATCCCTCAGCAACTAATTAAGAGCTGAGAGAGGAAGACAGCTCTTTCTCTAAAATAGAGATTTCCTCAATTGTGCAACCTATCAGGATTGAAATAACACAGCAGCACAGTCTGGTTCAAAATGAACAGGTATAAGCCATGAAGCCTTCAAAGACCACTGGAGCTACCATTATGATCTTACTCAGTTCCTTTGGTAATGAATGGCATCAAGTAGCAAGATAAGATCACCAAAGACAAATTCATACAATTCAGCCAGCCCACCAAATAGTGCAGTGTCACTTAGAACATCATATCTCTGTTATAAAAAGTAAGGGTCAGCAGGACACTCTAGCAGCTGGAGTGAAGTTATCCGAGCATGAACACAGAACCATAGTTTTAAGTAATGCAGCCCATTTATAAGTGGCTGGGGAATTCCAGTGCATAACAACAGGTCAGCTTTGTCTTTCTATAAAAAATATTCTTTTTGCATAAAAATTTGATATTTTTTGTGACTCTAAGAGGTATCATCAGAAATACCAATGGACCGTTCATCTAGTAAACAAAATTACCACCAAAATAAATCTGTAGACCTTATTTAAACAGCATTGCCTGAAAAAGAAAAAAAGAAAAAAAAACAATATTTAACTGCTTCCCAAGTCCCCTAAATCTAACAGAAAAAGTAGTTATTTGAGGATTCTTATTGCTCTTTTCTTCTTGAAGAATCCATGTAACCTTTATCTTTTTGAGCCACCACACTTGGAAGATAAGGATCCCAGTATCAGAAACAATGACAAAGTCTGCAGGTGGACTGCTCATTTATAAGCTTCTTAGATGCTTCTGAAGAAAAAGATTGTATAAATCTGGAGTAATATTTACAATAATAATATTTATATATTTATAATGTGGTATGTTTCAGAAAGGCACCTACTGAAGTTAGTGTTAACAAAAACTATTGTCCATCATTTTATGTTTACTTCCCATGAGGTACAGGAATCCTAAAGTTCAAGCTTATGGGGTTTTAATTTAGATTTTGTTTAAAGGAGGAAAATGTTGATTGTTGCTTCTAAAATAATAGTATTTCTCTGTTATGCAGTGTCCGGCATTTTAATAAATGTGAACATGGCTTCACAGTCAGGCTTCAAATCCCTTCTCATGTCAGCAGCTGGGGATCTGAGTTATAGAGAACTGCTTTTCTTATTACCACTTCTTAATGATTAAAAAAAAAAGCCTGGAATAATACTCCCTACTCATCTCACCTACTTGTTAATCTGGAGTAATTTATAGGAAGCATAATGTGGAAAGCACATTGTAATGGGTGAATAGCTGTTTAGAAAAAAAAAAAAAAAAAGAAGAAGAAGAAGAATCAGGAGGGTAAAAAGGTATGACATTAAACAGTACAAATGATCCAGGCTTTTGCTTCACCAAACCTGGGGCAATGTCTTTTCAATGTCATTCTTTAGAAAAAGTCTTTGAGACCATACATGTCTTTTTAAACAAGGCAAGTCAGAAAAAATGGGAGTGGGGGATGAAGCAACAAAACAAAAAAGGAGAGGAAAAAAGGAAAGAAAAAAATGGGCCAGGAAAAAGGCTTTTATTTTAAAAGCAAACAGCTAAGTGATTTGCTGCACACTTGCCATGAATAATAACGAGCAGATTGGTAGTGTGTTCCTCTTTTTAATCAGCACGTTGCTTTCTGCAGCAGCAGTCTATCTTTTTACAGAGCACCAAGAGAACTCCACTTGAAGCTCTGCACAAAACAGGATGGGCAAAGAAGCCCCCAGAGAATCACCTTAGAGTAGATTTAAAAACGTCCATTTTTTTCTCCCCATTTTCAACCTTCTTTTTTTCCCCCTTGAAATAAGGTATACTCACCAGTCTAAAAGAGTTCTGGCTAGGTTTTTTGTTTGTTTGTTTTTGTTTATTTGTTTTGCATAGAAAAGACTGTAGAAACCCATGAAGCTATTTTCATTATAATTATTGAAAATAATTATTGCTTTACTGTTCAAGGTGGGAGAGAGCCCTCCAAACAATCTGCACTCAATAAACCAGCATTAAAATGTGAACACAGCACACTCCATACCAAAACAATAGTGCTTGTTAAAGACCCCTGTTCTGAAATCCTTATATTTGGAAGAGTTTCAGTGGTCTAAAGTGTCAGTATTGCAGAGGCAAGAATCATTTAGCTAACTTTGGACAACTTTATAATCTCGTGCAAGGGGAATTTCAAGTGTAATGTGTTAGAAAAGAAGAAAAGAGCAGTTGGGAAAATAAACACTAGTCTTGCAAATCATATTCCTATCTGTAATTAAAAAGCTTTAGCAACATCCCTGTGAGAAAGCTCTGAAATGCAAGTTCAAATACCAATCGGCTTTTATGTTGCTATACGATTCTGTTTGCACGCACACATATCTAGTGCAGAATGCTAATTTGTTTTCCATCACCAGGAACGTTGAGCATGCTGACACAACTAGGTGAGGCAATCTAAAATTGTGCCAGGATTTGATATTCATGTGAATGCAGCCTACAGCTGCATTTGATAGCGCACCACATTGATATGACACCTTTTCTACAAGGTCTTTGGTGGAATACATCTGCTGAACAGAACAGAAACAAAATATATGCCTTGACTCAAACTTCTGGCAGGGAGCTATCAAAGTGGAAACCTGTTCAAATCCATTTGCATAATACGCAGATGAAAATCTAATGAGAAAGGTATATTGACAGACATATTCTTGTTATCTGGCAATGCTGCACATAACAGTATGTGGTACCCAGACATAATCTCCTGTAATGGTATTTTGCAATTTAAATGTTTTTTCCTCATCCAAAAGAAGACACATGTCAATAAGTGCCAGGCATCAATAACTGACATTTGAGATAAGATAAACTGCAAACAGAGCCAGCCCAGTTTATTTTGGGACACAGATCTCCATGTTGTGTGCCATTTATTGGCTGAAGAAGAGGGAAGGGCAGTGGTCCCAAATGCCTACGCCTCATTTTTACTTGTGTTCCGATGGCTGTTCTTTCAGCCCTGGTGACAGTTCTGAGTATATTTCAAGGAACATTACTGAGAACAAAATCGAAGGCCATCAATATTAATGATCTGAACCAGGAAGATAGCTTTTAGTGTGCAAATTAATTACCCTAATCACAGGGTTTTTTGTATCCATTTTAATGAAATAACTATTTATTTCATTGAATCCTGTGCTTTTCTTTTGCAAATAAGGCACATTTACATGATAAATACATGAAATTTAAAAGGATGACTAAATTAAATTGGGAAAAAAAGACCTTTTTAAATACAATTTTCTTAGGAAAAACAGCTAGATTAATGGGTTGGTTAGCTGACTGGCATCTGTGATTAAATCTTTTTTAATGTACGTCAAATAGAATTTAATGGACCTTGAGAAATGTCTACACAGTCGGTAATACTCAGGCACTGGGGAAGATTCCAGTTGTCTCCTGTCATTTGTTCCTAAACCCCTGAAGCCTTGGCATTGGGACACTGCTTGCCACCTGGGACTCACACTTCCAGTCTCTGCTTTCTCACCCGTTTCTCTTCCTCGCCCTCTTATTCTCTTCTTTAGATGAGGGTACCTTTTTTTTTTTTTTTTTAACAATGTAACCACATTCGCTTTTTAGAAGTGTGGATCAAAGAAAAACCCAAAAAACAAAAATACTGTACTATTAATGGAAGCATTAGTTTAAATATGCCTCACATTTAATCATGTAATTCATATTTGCTTCAAACTGAGCTGGCGTTGGTATTGAGAGAGTGAAAGAGATAGGGGAGTAGGGAGGAAAGAAAAAAAGGAAAGAGCGGCTGCTTAATTCAGAGGAATTTTCAGTGAATCTTCTAGAGTCTATGGGTTTTGAAAACTTTATTTACTGTGGGTAAGCTTTGAAGGGCTGCAAATTCAACAGAAGAGAGATTTGAAACACATTCCGTCTCGATTTCTTTCTTTCTTTTTTTTATAATAGACTCAAAGAACAGAGCATCTTTCTCTGCTCGCTTTCCTCCCTTGCTTGTGCCACCAGAGATGTCTCCCTTCTCTTTGATTTGGAATGATCAATTGCAGCTGTGGCCGCCAGGCAGGCCGGCCCCAGGCACGGAGAACACCAGCTCAGCTCACCAACATTAGGATTTACATTTCAATGGCTGCCACCATTTTAAAGTTAATTATAACCTTCTTAGATTATTAATTTTCTGTGGCTTCTCTAATATTTTAACAATGTAAATATCAATTTAGCTGGTTTAAAAGGAAACATTTTTCAACCCATCCCCATCCCCACCTCTCTCTTTACCTTGGAAAATGCAGAACAAAATCTTCAGCCCAAATCTGTTTGGGGCAGGATGGTGTGGGAAGGTAGGATGTTGAACCAACAGATATGATTAAAATACCTGGCCCCTAATCTGGCCCAGATCTTATCATTTTAAAGTAAATTAAATATGGAAGACAGGGGATGGGTTTTTGGGGGCAAAATACAATGAAGCTTCCTTCTACATGGGTGATGTTTCTAAAGCTGGACTTTTAAAAAAGTAAATTGTTTTTAGTTTTGTTTAACTCAGAAAGTGGACCTGAGAGCTGGCTGGTAAATGAGATTCACGTTTCTTCAGTCATGTTCCAAGAGTGGAGGGAGATGGCAAAAAAGAGGAAGCTTTCTTGATGAACTCAAAGTCTTGAAAGGAGAAAAAAGGAAATTGCCCACAAAAGATATTGAGACTATAAAAAGGCTTATATTTCACTGTTACTGCAAACTTCCTTTCTGCTTATTATCATTCCAACACTTTATTTCCCACCAACTGATGCAGCTGGGAAAAACTCACATTGTACAAACAGATGTCAACTCACTTAGATTGCCTGACCATGCTCCGTGGACCATGATCTATTTTTTGCTGCCCCACAAGTACTGAGCATTTTGTAGGCACGGGGACCTGACTCCTTTTTTCTTTTTATATTCAATAGGTTGCTGCAAGTATTCTCCTTAGGGCTGATCGCCTTATATCACTCAGTATTATTCAAACAATTTACATTGGGCAAATAAAATCAGAGAAGCATGTTTCCCATATCCACTGATAAATAAGAGGAATCATGTATATTAAGAGACAAATTGATAATAGTGTTGGTCAGATGTTGTGAGTGGGTCATTCAGTTGCTCTCCTTGATAAAGTGCAGAGCCATAATAATTGCTCTGAGATCTCTTTATGAACAAGACCTTTATTTCCTAGGCACCAAAGCCATGGGATTGAGTATTGCTTGAAAGTGACTTGGGGAATAAAACTGCTCATGAAATATGCATGACTAACAACACATAGGCTGCCAGGGGAACTCAGTGTATTATGTATGACCCTTCTGTAATTGTAAGGAAATGATATTCATTTAAGTGGATGTTTATCACAGTTAAAGGTGTACCTAATGAAACAAAGGTCATAAGCCTAAAAACATAAGGTTATAGCTCTTTTATTGCACCATTTCTCTCTCTGTTTGAAAAGACCTGGCCTTTTTATTCACAGCTGTTTTTCTAACACCTGTGTGCTCTGTTTATGCAGCCTTAAAGAGTTCCCGTCACCCATATTTAAATGCCAAAAGGACTATTACATTAAATGCTCTTCTAATATTATATCCACACATCTGGGAAATACCAGACTGCATGTTGCAATATATGTCAATTGGGGCTAGAGATTTTAGCTACTGGCATTTGGTTAGCTAAAGAGTTGGGATTTTGTGGGGGGGCGGGGGTTTTGTCCCTTAGTATTTCTCTATGGAAAATGCCTACCTATGCATTCAGATGAGAAGTTGGCTTTTATTTTGAGATCAGGAATGATGTAGTCCTTCTGAAGTAAACCCATTTTTCAGGCAAAACTAGAAGGCAACAGTGCAGAGCAGACAAACTTCAGAACTTCATGAATTAAATATCCCAGATTGGAAACCTAGCTCCTGTGATCTTGGGCAAGTGGCTTAACTCCTTGGTGCTTCTGAACAAATTTTCATCCATAAAATTAGACCCATAAATAGCTGTGATCTCACAAGGTGGTTATGAGAATAAATAAATTAATATTTGAAAAGCCCAAGAATAGTTTCTGGCACACAGTAAATGCTATGTGTTAAATAAAATACAACTTGCATGGTTGGTTTGTTCTGCTGTTTCCTCCCCTGAACTGCCATTTTCTTGTACACCTAATTAACTTCCTCATGCCAATGTTCATCTTTAGGTTTCAGATGACTGTACCACACCTCACCAGCCATCGAAGCTTCCAGCCAAAGCCGACTGTGTATAATAACACGCTTTGATGACAGTGGAGATGAGCCATTCAATAGGGGCTCACTTATTTATAAACAATAAGCACCTTTGGACTTTCCCACTCTCACTGACATTTGCCTGGTAAGTTCACAGAGTGCTGGGAAGCAGGTGAAAAAAATTTCTCTAGCAAAGCACACAATGCAGGAAACCCCAGGAGTCTTCATGAGCTGAATTCAAATTAATAGCAACATTCCAAATTACCTTAATGTCATTTTGTTTTGCTTCAGGTTGTGAGGCAGAAACATAAGAGAGAAAATAGAGATGCTATCTTATAAGGGGAACATATATTAACTCTTGAGAGTTTTACAGATTTCATAATGCTTTCATTCATTACTTCCTTCTGATCTCGAAACTATCATTTGTGATGGACTGGGTAGTCTTCACCATCCCCAGAAGGTTATGAATAACTTGCAAACTCCTGACTTTCCCTTCCAAAATATAATTTCTTACTGTGAGCAAAGTTGTCTGATATAAGATAAAATAGAAGCTGTGAAGTCAGTGAGGATAGAATTTTTATAAATACCACTAGACTACTAGCCATAAAATAAGAAAACAAAATCACAAATCTTGTTTTCTTAGATTTTAAACTCATGATACATGCACCGAAAGGGTTCTGAAGCTGACTTGTCTATGTTGGAAACTCAGCTCTAGCCCTCTCCGTGTGACTTAGTGTAAGTTACTTAACCTCTTTGTGGCCTCAGTTTCATCTGCTGAACAAAGATGATAATAGTATCCATCCATAAATTTGCTGTGTTTTTTAAGCAAGATAATGTACATGAGGTATTTAGAACCATGCCTGGAACGTAATAACTACTCTATAATTGTAAGCTATTGTATTATGATTACTTTTCAAATGAAAACCATCATTTCAGGAAGTTTTGGCATCATTATACCACAGTGTTTTATGCTCAGAGGATTTGTTCACAACACCTTTGGTAGTGTTAAAGTCTCTCCACAAATTCTTTGACACTCTTCCCTTCAAAGAACAGAACTCACTTCTCTCCTTGCATTTGGGCTGCACCAGATGACTCACTTCTAATGATTTAAATAGAATGGAAGTGATGCTGTGTGAATTCCAAAGCTGGGTCATGAAAGGCACTTCCACTCCCGCCATGTTCTCTCTTGGATCACTAGCCCTGGGGTTGAGCTAGCTGCCACGTAGTTAGGAGATAAAGCCACAGAACTCAGCCACCTTAGAAAGATATCCTTCAGCCTCTGTCAGGCTTTCTAATATTTTCAGCAGTCCGGGCCTTTAGTCTTTGAGATGTAGCCCCAGATGTGGGACTAATACCATGAGATAAGAAATAATTATTGTTGTTTGAAGCCACTAAGATTCAGGATAATTTGTTATCAATAGATAACTAACACAATATATTTTATATAAGATGAGGACTTGTCTGTATAGGAAAGAGAAGTGGAGCAAAGCTTTTGAGAAGATCCAAATGAGTATAGGCGACAGTGCAAGCTAGCAAATCTTTTAGATTACCTTAGAACATCTTTCATCTTTATGTATCAATTAACATGGAGATCTTTTTTTTTCCATATCTAAGTAAAATAATTTGATCCAATAGATAGCTCTTACTTCTAGATGACCAACCACCTTAGATGGCCCTGGACTGTCCCTGTTTTAGCAATAAAATTCTTACCTTGTCTTTTTCCTGTCTAGTCCATAACTAAAATACCACATAACCACGTGTATTTCTTGTAGACTTGTCATGCAAGCACCCAGATTAACAAAATTGAGTGTTTAATTCCATTGTGGACACAAGAGAATAGTGTTACTCTAAAAAGTCATTCAAATGGAAACTTACCAGGGTTATGAACATAGCAATTTATAAGCAAATTAATAGTGTTAGCAAGGGAAATATTAGCATATATAATACAGTAGTATTTGCCTCTAAAAGATACATATATAAATTATAAATTGTTCTCATCCATTTGTCAAAGCAATTTTCCTCTTTTCTATGTCAGGAGGGTTCTTCTCTCACCTTGAAGGAAGCAATAATACTCATATCTAACAGTTAATGATCATTTATGTGTGTCAAATACAGTAGAACTAAACATACATTAACTTAATACAAGAAGCCTAATGAGGCAGATGCTACCAGATCTCTACTTCACAAATAAAGAAACTGAGGCACAGGATGGCTAACTAATGTCTCAAATGTCACATCACAAGTAGGTGGGCAACCCCAGCATTCACATCTTACAAATGGACTCTTGGTTAAATCAGCCTCTGCTAACTAAAGAGTTTTCTTCATTCAGAGCAGCTCCTTTTCTCCTGATTACATTAGCAAATTAAACTCCCTACTGAAAGCCTCACTGAGAACAGAGATCTGATCTGGACCAAAAAAACTTAGATAAGGAAGGTGGGAAGATAGCAGTGAAAGAGATGAAGAGAGAAATCTAAGGGAGGAGATGAAAGCAGGACAGTGAACCTTAAAAATATAGGACAGAATGATGGAGAAAGAAAGGACAAAAGGAAAAAAAGAAAGAAAAGAGCAGAATAGAGGGAAAGGGAAGAAAAAAGAAAAAAGAAAAAGACGGCTGGCAGAGGTTGAGTGGAGAAAATGTGGACACAAGCAATGGTTCTGTGCACAGATGTTATCATTTTATATCTAGTAAACGATTCAAATGCTAAAATAAGTTTATAATGGAAGTTTGTTTTTGTTTGTTTGTTTGTTTGTTTTAAGAATTTTTCCTTTGAACATATGGTTAAGGATAAAGGGAAAGAGTATGGAATCTATGGCAGAAGAAAAAATTTTCCTGGCCTAAGTTTTTACCTGAGGTAGGCCAAACTTCTTACTGCAGAGTAAAGGCTACGCAAAATAAGGAAAATCTAGAAAGTGTGCAGAAATGCAGGTAGTGGGAGAAGGCACACCTCCTGAGAATATTCTACCAAAGCCATGCTTTTCAAAGAAATTTTAAGAAAATGTATTGGTATGACAGTTGTTAAGATAATGTTGAAAACTGGTGCAGTGATTTTCAATCCTGGTGTAAACAGCACCGCTGAGCCCATTCACCCCAGCCTAATCATGGCAGACTCCTTGGGGGGACGGCTGTATGTTAGAACATACCAAAATTCCTCTAAGGTAAGTCCTGTGAGGAATTTCAGGTTAAAGAAGTCACAGAAGTCACATCAAGTTATTTGCTGATATTGACTACCCAATTCTAAAGTTTAAATGAAGAGGCAAAAGACCCAGGCTAGCCAACACAATATCAAAAGAGAAGAACAAGTTGGAGGATGGACACTACACAATTTTAAGACTTGCTATAAAGCTATAATAATTGAGAGAATGTGGTACTTGAAAAATAATGGGCAAACTGATCAATGAAATAGAATAGAAAACCCAGAAATGGACCCAAATAAATAGAGTTAACTGACAAAGGAGCAAAGGCAATACAATGGAGGAAAGGTAGTCTACTGAGCAAATGGTGCTGGAACAACTATACACCCACATACAAAAAGATGAATCTAGACATGGACCTTACATTTCTCACAAAAATTAGCTCAAAATGGATATCAGACTTAAGTGTAAAACACATAATTGTAAAATCCCTAGAAGAAAACATAGGAAAACCTAGATGACCCTGAGTATGGAGATGACTTTTTAGATACAACACCAAAAGCATGATCCATGAAAGAAATAAATGATAAGCTGGATTTAACTAAAATTAAAAACTTCTCTTCTGAAAATAACAATGAAAAGTAAAGGAGAAGACAAGCCACAGACTGGAAGAAAATACTTTTAAAAAAATAGCAGGAATATAAAATCACACAAGAGATAATATTTTACAGTGAATTTCATTACAAATAAAATGCACTCCACTCGCAAAATCACCTCCCTGATGGCATATCTGGGTAGGATGGAGCAGGGATGGGGATGGAATGGGGCTTCTGTTCTTTCAAGACAGTGTTGTCTTGATGTCATCACTAGTCATTCTGGTTTTCTTTGCTGACAGAGTCCGCAAAGCCTCTTGACTCCTGACAAAACAAAACATTGGACACAACAAA
Source organism: Macroglossus sobrinus (assembly GCA_004027375.1). Taxonomy (NCBI): domain Eukaryota; kingdom Metazoa; phylum Chordata; class Mammalia; order Chiroptera; family Pteropodidae; genus Macroglossus; species Macroglossus sobrinus. The sequence goes on from PVKZ01000051.1 coordinate 868,895, forward strand.
TGGGTGTAGTGTAGGGTGTGAGCTATGGTTGCTGCTGACATGGTTGTTATTTCCATGCTCTTCATGTCTACTTGAGTACTTTGGAAGTTGCTTTCATTTTTGTCCAGGAAAGCCAGTCAGGTAAAGATTGCTAAAACTCCAGCACATTCTCTTCCAAAAGCCTTCTCTGAAACTCCTCAGAGGAAGCTCAGCTCCTATAAAAAGAAAGTTAGCCCCAACCACCCTTGCCATTTCCATTTTTTCATACATCTCCTTTTGGTGTGTGCAGTATGCATGCTATTCCTCCATGCAGGTTCCATCTCATTTGCCCACAGCCATAGGCTATAGTGTGGAACAAAGTTCACTTTCAAATTCAATCTCACATAAAATGAAAAAGCAAAAAAATCATGAAAGAGAAAGCTGGCCAGAGCCATTAATATGAATCTCACTGCCAGATTCTTCTGGTTTATCCATCAGATGTGAGTCAGAGGAATGTGCTCCCTCACGCAGTTGCTGAAACCCTGACCCTGGAGACAGGTACTGTCAATCACAGGAATAGCTCCTAAGACAGCCCAGGGTGATTGCTGGCTGCCAGCTGCAGACGAGCAGACACACTATCAAACAACGCCCTGAATGGCACTGAACCCCTTTCTCTGATAACAATAGCAGTCCCTGGGAACTGTCAACAACATAATGGAAACTACCCTAAATTTATTTCCAACTCCAACTTTAGAATTAAGGGAACCAGAGGAAATGACAGGGTTTCCAGAGGGAAATCATATATTTTCTAAAAAAACAAAAAATATTTTACAACCCACATACTGTTCACATCTCTGCTTGAAAGAAAGTGGCCAGTTCGGTATTCTTTAAATACATCAGTAGGTCCTGCTGAATTACACATGTGGTAGGAATCAGAGAAGCCTGTGTCCTATGTCTGACTCTCTGGGCTGTCTTGAAAAAGTCGGTAACCCCAGACAAAATGCAACCAGGGTCTGGTCTCACACACACGCACACGCATGCACACACACATAAGCACACACACAAGCATACATGCACATGTGTACACACACGCAAGGTTATAGCATCCTTGTAAGAAGCTGGAGTATAAGAGGCATAAAACTGCCCAATATTTTTATCCTAATTATCCCTAGAATAAAGATGGCAGTTCTTCATTGTAGACCTGCAAATATCACCACTTCTATAAAATCAGACATTGTATGTTTTAGCTCAAAAATTTTTTAATGCTTTCTTACTTCTTTCCCCCTCAGTTTGAAATAGTATGTGTTGGATACATTCAGAGAATAAGTGAGTTTTCTAGATACTGAAGCATTCTAGCCTCCTACTTGTTTCCTAAAGAAATACTCTCTCCTACCTGGCTTGATAAGAATTTAATTGTAAAAGAACAGGACAAGAAACACTGAGTGGCTGCAGTTCAAGTTCTGAGTTTGTTGGGATGCATAGCTGATGCCAATGGCCTGTCTCTCTTCCAGGAATTACATGTGATTGATCCTCTTTAAATAAATCTGGCTAGTTAACGAATAGCTTTCCCTTGCCAGCATTTTCTCAATATGGTCTCCAGACTCTTTATGGTTTAAAAAAATTACCAAATAAAATTCATGAAAAAGCAACAACAACAAGAAAAACATATCTCACAAAATTTCTGTATAGAATTCAAACATTGTTCTTGTGCCAGAAACACACAGCTGTGGGCCTGACGTAGCAGAACCATCTGCTATGAGGCCCACGCTCTAACTGCTTGAAGGAGGCAGAGTTGAGTAGGTACGTCCTTTGTTGGAAACACACAAGCACCATAGCTATAGAGCTTCCCTATTTTTTTTCCTTCAATGCCGTCTGTCCGTTTGGACAGAATTGTCACAAGAGTGTTATGTGCGCAAGATGGTGCAGACAATGTGGGCAAAATACAATTGCTTAAAGCAAACCGATGTTTGCATCTTCGTGCTAAAGCTTTTCTGATTTCAATTAGGCTCAGGATCGTTACACCTACTGAGAAGATGGGACCATTCAGAACATGAGCATTAAAATGAGTGTCTTTTTAGCTCATGTCTTTTCAGGTGAATACTTAAGTCATCTTCAACCCAAAACAGGTATCCATAGTGTCATTTCTATACACCTATTTCCTTGATGAATATAATTATAAATATACTATTTTATATTAGTATAATAGAGCTCTCATCAATTTGTGTTACCGCCAAAATGTATTAATAAAACTAAGGAAGACACCCTCTTGGACAGAAAGAGTGGAATGTCACTCTAACCACATGACTGCCTGGCTTGCGGGATTCAGGTCCCAGGCTGTCAGTAGGATGCTTGCCTCAGTCATATCAGAGAAGAAATGTAGGCAGCTTTAAGAGTGACCTTTGACAGGGTGGGCTAATACCCTCAGAGCAGGTGTATTGTCTTAGATAGAATGCTATTTCTGTGTCTAAAGTAGGGGATCTTAGCTGGTAAAGTCTATGAATCCGTTCTCATTATAATGTGTTTACATGCAGAAAATAAGATACAGAAGAATCAAAAGGAAATCAATTATATTGAAACATGCTTATCAAAATGTTTAAATAAGTACATTTGTAATATAGGGATATATGCGCTTATTTATTGACCCATTAAATAACAGAATCAAAGGGTTAAATACCTATCATAATTTCTAGGTAAGTGATAAAGGTAAACAACATTTTGCAGAAACTCTAATGTGATACAAAAGTATCCATGAGTTCCAAAGGCACAGGTGCTTCTAGTACAATGCAAGGTTTTGCTTTCATTTATAACTGAAGGAAACAACTTTTAATTAAAAATTAGTAAAATAAATGTTTTTTTTCTCCATCCAAGTTCATGGGCCCCTGAATTCTAAGGACAGGCCCTTTAGGAGTCCCAGGTTAAGATCTCTATTTTTGTTCTGTTTTTTCTTTTAGACAATTAAGTCTCTGGACAAGACAAAAACTATCTTACTGTCCAATGTTAAATGAATATGAAAGATAATGTGCTTCCGGATATGTGGATCTTGAACTTTCTGTCAAAGAAAACCAGTGTAGTGCTGTTTAAATGTCACAGTGTTGGTTTTTTAAAAGTCATCTGAGGTTCTCTTCTCCATCCAATGTTACTTTTACTCCATCTTCTTCTCTCCTTGTCATTTCAACTTCTAGATGCATGTATCTTGTTATGTTCTTCCTTGTTCCAAAAATACTTCAATTCCTTCTCTGTCTGGCTGTTCCTTCCTCCCTAACTCTAATATCATTTATGTATTATTAATCACTGACAAATACCTTGTTCTCTATTATTTATCTAATATTCATGTTATACTTTTCACTTAAATGATGCTCTAAGAATTTTGAAGACTCTCTTTTCTCCGCTTCTTGAAACCATCCCACCAATGTTCCTGACTATATAGCTATGAGAATCCACCTGAGAACCACCAGCAAACACCATTAACTGCTTGCTGAACATATTCTCAGGGCGTTTAAAAACTCTGTTCTTTTCTCTTGAGAGCTCTGGCAGACTGTAAATTACAGAAACGTGCTCACTTCTCACTAGATATAAGATCTACTTGCAGGGAGAGAAACATATACAAGGTGGACTGCTGAATTAAATGACCCTACAGGTCTTTTCTACCTTTGGAATTCTAAGACCCTTTTGGCAACTGTGTCCAAAAACTCAAAATTTCATACCCAGATCCTGTACATGTAAATCAGCTCTGACTTTAAAATGAAATAGGCAAAAGAAATTAAAAAGCATTGACTTTTCATTCTTGTTGAATATGAGTTATGTTTTTATTTGGTTGTCAGTATGTCTTTTATGCTCCTACTTCATCTTGCTATGGAAGGACAAGGTTAAAGTTCATCTACATGACTCTTTGCCTAGTGTCTAAAAATGCCTCAGTTGTTTACAAATATATGCTTTGTAAACACTTTCTAGAATTGCTAAATAAAATGAAATTACAAAGCTCACTAATGAAAAACCAGTAGACGATGTCTTTTATTAAAACACAATTAGCTTTACTTTCTCCTAATACTAAAATTTAGACTTTCTCACTCTAAGAAATTTTAAAATCACACATACAAACACACACACACACAACCATTAGATAATTTTTTCCCCAGATTTATTGAGATATAATTGACATGTAACATTATATAAGTTTAAGCTGTACAATGCAATGATTTGATATATGCATATATTGCAAAAAGGTTAGTGCAATAAAGTTGGTTAACACATTCATCACCTCAAATAGTTACAATAGGAAAAAAATTTTTTGTAAGTCATGTAAAAATCTATTACCCAGAGATGACTAGAGTTAATTTATAAACAACCCTCAAGACATCTGTCTACATGTATAAATATATATGGATATTAATATATCCAATTTTACAGAAGTAGAATTTTATACATGTTGTTGTGTCATGAGCATCTTTCCAGGTCAATAAAAACAGTGCTACATCAACCCTTCTAATGGGCTCTTGGTATTCCACTGAATAAAGGTACATAATTAATTTAGCTGATTTATCTGTTGTTATTGAAAGTACACTTTCAGAAAAACCCATGCTCATAGATACAGAGAACAGACTGGTGGTTGCCAGAGATGGGAAGAGGAGGAAATGGGTGAAGGAGGTCAAAAGGGACAAACTTCCAGTTATAAAATAAATAAGTCATGAGGATGTAATGAGACTATAGATAATAACACTGTATTACATATCTGAAAGTTGCTAAGGAAGTAGATCTTAAACGTCTTCATTTCAAGAAAAAAATTGTAGCTATATATATTGTGACAGAGGTAACTAGACTTATTGTGGTGATCATTTTGTAATATATAAAAATATACAGTCATTATGTCGTATACTATATATGAAACTAATATAAAGTTATATGTCAATTATACCTTAATTAAAAAAAACTTTCTGAAGCTGAATAGATCTGGTGATGTACTATGATCTTCCCGCAGCAGCCTCTGAGGAAATCCCAGCATGCTTCACACCAGACAACATCAACATTAGCCCTGGAGTTAATTTAAAAAAAAAAATAGATAGTTACTGGTACTGGGTTAGACTCTGAGACACTGGAGTCCACATATTAAAGACCGAACCAAATCAGCAGAGTTTAAAAGAAACACAAAGTCATTCATTAAGAAATAAGCTCCCCTGTGGACCTGAACAGACATTTTTCCAAGGAAGATATACAGATGGCCAACAGACATATGAAAAGATGTTCTATATCACTAATCATCAGGGAAATGCAAATCAAAACCACAAATTCATCTCACACCTGTCAGAATGGCTATTATCAAAAATATAACAAATAAGTGCTAGTAAGGATGTAAAGACAAGAGAACCCTTATGCCCCTTTGGTGAGATTGTAAATTGGTGCAGCCACTATGGAGAACACTACGGATGTTCTTCAAAAAAGTAAAAATAGAACTATTATCTGACCTAGCAATTCCACTTCTGGTATTTATCAAAGAAAATGAAAACATTAATTCAAAAAGATATATGGGCCCTTATGTTCGTTGAAGCATTATTTATAATAGCCAAGATATGCAAGTATCTCAGTATTTAAATGTCTATCAATAGAAGAATGAATAAAGAAGAAGTGGTACATGTATACAATGGAATATTACTCAGCCATAAAAAGAATAAAATCCTGCCACTTGTGACAATATGGATGGATTTAGAGAGCATTATGCTAAGTGAAATAAATAAAAGAGAGAAAGACAAATACTGTATGATTTCACTTATATCTGGTTCTAAAAAAAATGAACAAATAAAACAAACAGAAATAGAGTTATAGATACAGAGAACAAACTGATGATTACCCAAAGAAGGTTGGTGGGGGAATGGGTGTAAAAAATGAAGGAGATTAAGAGGTATAAACTCCGTGTTATAAAATAAATAAATCATGATGATGTAATGTACAGCATAGGGAATACAGGAATGATATTATAATAATTTTCTACAGTTACAGATAGTTATTAGACTTATTGGGTTGATCATGTGGAAAGGTATATAAATGTTGAATCACTATTTTTCAGGGATCCCTAATCTCTCAGGACACAGACCAGTGCCAGTTTGTGGCTTGTTAGGAACCGACTTACACAGCAGGAGTTGAGCAGCGGCCCAATCAGCAAAGCTTCATTTGTATTTGCAGCCACTCCCCAGTGCTGGCATCACCACTTCAGCTCCAACTCAGATCATCAGGCATTAGATTCTTGTAGGAGCACCGGTCTCTGGTTCCCAAAAGGTTGGAAATTGCTGCTATAATGTACATCTGAAACTAATAATAATATTTTATGTCAACTATACTTTAATTATTAAAAAAGAAAGAAAGAAAGAAAGAAAAAGAGAGAGAGAGAGAGAAAGAAAGAAAGAAAGAAAGAAAGAAAGAAAGAAAGAAAGAAAGAAAGAAAGAAAGAAAGAAAGAAAGAAAGAAAGAAAGGAGAGAGAGAGAGAGAGAGAGAAAGAGAGAGAAAGAAAGAAAGAAAGAAAGAAAGAAAGAAAGAAAGAAAGAAAGAAAGAAAGAAAGAAAGAAAGAAAGAAAGAAAAAGAAAGAAAGAAAGAAAGAAAGAAAGAAAGAAAGAAAGAAAGAAAGAAAGAAAGAAAGAAAGAAAGAAAGAAAGAAAGAAAGAGAGAGAGAAAGAAAGCCCCATCACACACATACACTCCATAACTCATTCAATCAGAACTACTCTTGCTGGTAGGAACAGAACCTTTGAACAACCTGGTTGTGAGCTGGAGACCCTGCTTGATTCCATAAAGGAGAGAAGAGCCCATCCTCAGGCACACACGCTCAGAGGGTCCTGCCCAGTCTGGCACATGGGAAGGGCTGTCACTCCTCTCAGACGGTGCTTTCTACTCACAGCCAAAGTCAGAAATGGTTATGCCAGCATTGGCAACAACAGCATGTGGTTTGCATGGAGTTAAACAATCTCAAAGTTGGAGGATTTATTATTTCTGTGTATTTCAGTGTCTCTTATACAAAAAGAAACTGAGACCAGGGTCCCAATTTTACAGATGAGGAAATTAGGACACAGAAGACTAAAAAGAACACCAAATTCCCAGAAAGAAAGGCTCTAAAACTTCGATAGAGTCTGAGTATATAGGTGGACTGATACAAAAGAAAGACTAAAAATTGAAAAGATGACAACTACCAGAAAATCCTGATGAGATATGTGGCCCCAGTAGTAATGCAATTTTATTCAATGCCTCCCTTTGAATTCCTGTGTCTACTAAAAATTAATTAGTGCAATGATGAAAGGAAAGCCCAGTTTAGTGGGGAGGCTTCTGATGCCACTGATTAGGGGTGCATCCTTTGAACTTCCACATGGAAACCGAGATAAGAACAGCTAATTGCCCTAGCTGATAAAACTACTGTGAAAGTTATTCCAACTTTGAAAGGGTTAAACAGATATTAAAAAGTACATATTTTCCTATTCCTATATGACAAACATCGAAATGAATGTTTAAATTATAGAAGTGAGACATGTGGCAAATATGACAGCTACTACTAACTAGCAGACGTAACTTGCTCAAGATCCCACACGGGTACACACTTCAGGAAAGATCTAGGAGTCAAATCCTTCCTTGGACATGTCTGTCTGAGCAGAAGACTCCTGTCTGGAATCTTCACTGAACTACTTTACATGTCCCAGGAAATAAAAGATACTGATTTAAGCCATCAAGAAACTCTAAATCCTAGGGGCCAGGGATACTACCTTTCTCTAACTATGAACTCAACCAGACAGCAAGAAAATAATATTTCATGGGCAGGGGTTGGGGGATGGGGGGTAATGGGGAGGTATTTAGTAGTAAGTGCAGATTTTAATTTTTAAAAGCAGACATGTTTAGGTGTGTCTCCTTAAATATTCACATTGCACAAAGAGGAATCTGATTTGTTTATTCCACTCTAAGCAGACCCTTACATCCTGGTGCCAAAAATATCCTCACCTTCCCCTCCTCCCTTCCCAGCATTGTCTGCAGGTGCCTTTGCCCTGAAAATGAAGTCCTCTGCATGAGGCTGTGATTGGCCCTGTGGACTATTTGGCAGAGAAGGCTGCTTGGCCCATTTCTCACATGCATTTGGGAGATTTCCAAACAGATGCATATGCATCTTCACTTTCTTGGCAGGAGGGCTGAGTATTTTAGGATTCTGGTGGGGAATTTATGCTGCTCTGAAAACTTAACCCATCATGAAAGTAACATAAAAGAGTTTATATAAAAGATATGACCTTTTGCCTCCTTTTGGAGTCTTTGCTTGGCCTCCTGAGTCTTTGTTGCCTTTCATTAAAGCTTTGGCGACTTTCTTTGTGAACGGGTGATTTTCACTGTCCTGAGCTCTCTAGGGTGTATTTTATTTTCAACAATAATTTCCAATTCATCTGTATCTATTGTCCCAGCCAAAGATGTGCTTCTTTATTCAGAAAGTACTATCAGTAGGGATAACAAATATATTTACATATTAATGTTTAAAAGCCATTTGGGGGTAATTTAACAAAACAGGGGTAGATAAATTGAAGTAACCTATAATTTTATTACCTGGAGTTAGGTTCTAACAAGGACAAAGCGAAGAGCCCCAACAATAATTTGGGTGAACCAGAGATGGATCAGTGTCCTGATCAGCAAATCCTGAACAATAAATTCCTATTCCTCTATTTAATCCCCAAATGATCAGAGAAGACAAAGAAAACCTTGCAAATCAGGAAGATTTCCTAATTTCATATCTGCCTATATTTGTCTGGGCTAAATACAGCCAAGGACTTTTTAATATTCTCCCTGAAGAATACTTTGAACACTCACCAAACAGAAATTACTCTATAAAAAGACAGAAATACAATGTTCTACAAACAATATTTTCTTAGACTGGGTAAACTGCAAATAAAACAAACACACAAAGAAAATTAAACTGTAGTTGAAAAGAACAAAAAAGTAATCCAAGTTTTTTTTTTATTTGAAGGATTTAAATAACATTTCATCCAACAGTGTATTTGAAAAATACACTGAGGGAATGAATTTGTTTTTTTACTGTCTGCCTAGGTGTTCCAAGCCTTGTTTTAAATTTGCTTCCTTGGTTGTGCTTTTACCCACCCTGCAATTCTTTCCTCTCCTCCCTCCACGTTACCTGTAGAACCTGATTATACCCTGACACGGCGGATTCCTCCCAGCACAGCTTCCCTACTGCTCAGTGATTTGGAGTTGTCACCGGCATTTACACATCTGCACTGACTCTGAATTTATTCTTCAGCTCAGTAGGATGTCCTGAAGAAAGGTTCTCAAGCAGGGTCTAACAGAATCTTTATGAGTTGGGAGTTTATTTTTTCCTCTTGAGGGTAACCACCTTGCTAGGAGATAAGAGAGATGCTGAGACTCCCTGCATCAGCTCCCCCGTTGCAGCCAGTACCAGGGATTTAGATCAGCCAGCCCCCATGGAGGACTGCTCACGAGGCCTTCAGAAACAAAGGAAGTTTCCTCAAGCAGCTCATCTGCCTTAGCAGCACTTGATTCTAGATAGGCTAGTGCACCAACAATTCCTCCTAAAAGGATAACAGTGGCTGAGGAGAACACACTTCCCACTGTGAAGCAATTAGAGTGCTGTTGAATGGCTGATTGCTTGTGTGTGGTCCCCTTAGTTCCCTGGTGGAGTGTGCTTATAGTCCTGCAATTGGATAAAATGGATTGGAATGAGCGCTGTCATATAGAACTGCCAGCTGTTCTACTGTTAATAAAGACACTATTTAGCTATTAATACGTCCCATTCTTCCATGTTGTGCCCATTCAAACAAAATATCTTTGTTTGCGGAGGGGGTGGGACTGCACCTGTTCTTGATTCGGGAATCTGTGGCCTGTGGAGAACCCCTTGTTACCGCTCACTCTATAGCAGTTGTAGCTTCCAAGCTGTGTCTGCTTGTAAAAGGAACAGAGCAACTGGATAGTGGGATTAAAACAAGGAAAAAAGACGTTCTAGAGTGACTTTTACATAATAAACAGCCCGGTTTATTGGGTAAGTTAGAATTTACTTGTAAGCAAATTCCATGTGACAAATGAGTCCTTCCTTCTGGATGGAGCGACTGTGTTTTAAATATTCCTGGATCTGAAGGCAGAATTCTCTATGGTGCTATCAGCAGGTGACAAATGTAGCCTAAGTCTGAGAAACTAAGAGGAGATTTCACTTCTCAGATAAGCAAAGCATTTTTCTTTCTTCCTACCAGCAGGCACTATACTAGGCTCTTTGGAGTGCTGTCTTCAAGGAATTTACAATGAGAATAAAGAGATAAATCTTAGCAATGCAGGAAAAAATAACCCACATGAAGCAAACTATGTTATGTTTCCATTTTGATGTGGACAGATAGGAAACATAACAGATTGTTGAGTGGAATGTATCCTAAAATTGCAATTAAGGTCCAAGGTAGAGCTACCTGTTATCCACTATCAGTTGGAGAAAATTTCCCCATAGTTTATCCAGATGTTGCCCTACCACTGATAACACCACTATCACCACCACCACTACCACTATCACCCAAGTCAGTATGAGCAGAGGATAAAGAGAATGGAGATGAGAAATTTAAAATAGCCATCTACCTCTAGGAATCAGAGATTCATTATTAGTCTTCTAGAGCTGCTCTTGAAAAATATCAGAAACTGGTTGGCTAAACTAAAGAAATTTATCTCTCACAGTCTGGAGGATAGGAAGTCCAAGATCAAAGTACTGGCCAGATAAATTTCATTCTGTGGACTCTTAGCTTGCCTTGTTAGCAGCGTTTATCTCACCGTGTCCTCACATGGCCTTTCTCTGTGTGCATGTGGGAGGAAGGAAAGAGGAAGAAAGCTCTCTGGTGCCTCTTCCTAGAAAAAGGTCTTGTTATATCTGCACTCCACTCTCATGGTCCCATGTAACCTTAATTACCTTCTTATCGGTCCTATAGAGTCACATCAGGAGTCAGGGCTTCAACATAGGAATTTGGTGGTAGGAGACACGATTCATTCTATAGCACTAGGTGATGATTTTCCCTTTGTTTCCCTTCCTAAAAGGGGAATGGTAAGGGATTCTGAAAACTGACATGGTTTTGTGAAGTGTAGGAGATGTACTTGGATGCAGAGACAATGCCCTTTCTAGTCTACGGCTGGCTGGAAGAGCATAGAAGACATGAGTGAGTATTAATCATGTTTTTATTTTCTATATTTTATGATATCTTAAAATCTTAAAAATCTTGCTGGCCAGGGAGAGAGAGCCCCTCCTGAGGCCTCTAATTTCTTAGAGGCTGCAAAGGGCTGGAAGCACACCTTGCATATGTAAATCAACCAACCCCAAGCCCAAATTTCCCAACCACCTCTATTATCTAACTCTCACATACCAAGCCAGCGGACCGCTCTAAATCAAGCTCAGGCCAAGCGTCAAATGACTAGAGACCACCTCTACAGCCCAGAGTTCACCAACGATATTCAAACCAGCCAGCCTTAACTTGTTTACTCTGCTCTGACTAGTCTTCCCCACAGAAACCCCAACAAGATTCTGGACTTGACTTTCTCTTCATTCCTGCTTCTGCCTCTTGACTAAAACCTGGCACTTACCCACGTGGCATGGCATGGTATAACTTCTCTTAGAAAATGTAAGTAATATATTTTTCTTTCAAATATCAAGTGCATGTCAAAGATTCAAGTTTAAATCTGCTCTTCATGTACTATATATACATTTGATCAAGTTACATAATTTTTCTTTTTTTTAGTATCCTTATCGATAAATGAAGGACATACCTACCTTACAGTGTTATTGTAAGGATTATATAAAATATATAAAACAACTATAATGGGTATTAAATAAGTCTTAGTTTGTTTCCCCTTAAAAATTGACTCTGAGAATGGATTTTTTTAACCAGCTTTGGGACATTCAACCTGAACTATTAGGGGTAGATATAACATCATCTGGTCAGATCCTGAAGGCTCTTAACCTCTTATTTAGAACTTTCACAATAGCAGAAATATATCCACTAATTCTCATGACAAACTACTGCTGAATGTGTTCTCCTTCTCTGTAACTTAGTTTCCTACAAATATGTTTATTCGATATTTCTAAATCGCTATTGCCTGACATGAACTAGATGAAAGAGAATAAGAGGAGGGAAAAATAGAAAAATGGAGAGAGGAAAGGTATGTGGGTTGAACTACTTATAATTCTGTAGGTTTGTTTTCATTGTTATAGATGATTACCATCTAGCTCTGCTATATGAATCTCTACTGGTAAAAAAAAAAAAAGGGGGGGGTGGGTCTGCCCTGCATTTGCTTTTTTCTCTCTCCCCTATTTTCAGGTTGTTATTGTTTAAACCTCAACAAAATGCACCAACCTGAATGAATAATGAAGCTTCCAGGCCCAGGAGCCATTGTCTCAGCACTTGCTCCCAGAATAGTCTAGGGCCATTTTTAGGAATAGTAATAGTTTTTTATTTGAAATGATTTAAATTTTATCAACACAGTCATAATTTGCTACATATTACCAATCAATAAGCTAACTGGAAAATGTTATATTTACTTAATCTTTAGTTCTTTAGCATCTTATTCATGCCTAAACAAAAATTGCAGTGATTGATTTTTACTCTTTACTCCCCTCTCAGTTTTTCAATTTTATAATTTCACTTATTAAGGCTGAATTCAATTACTTTTAATGGTATATCAGTAGTTACACAAATAACTTTACAAATATCTTCCTAAATTTCCAACATATAGTAAATATGCTATTAGTTTAATTCCTTTACTCATTAATATATTTAAAAGAATATGATAGAATATGATAAGTAAAGATGCTTCTTGATCTAAATTCAATGAGAAGAAAATGCAGTCATAGGCAAAAAGTCCAATGCTCAGTTGTAATTTCTTTACTGAGGAAAAACACTGAAACTTGTCTATCTGCTACAGGATTTATGAATAAGATGGTATAGTGTATAAGTCTAAAATTATTGATGAACTTGTTAACTAATGAAGATTATTCCAAGATAAATATTACTTAGAACAGGCAAACAGATTTTAAAACGATGAAAAAAAAGAAAAAGAAAAAGGAAAAGTTTTCTTCTACTTTCTAACAAAATTGTCTCACTGAGGAGGTAAAGGAGAAAAAAGTTCTGTTGTCAACTAAGTGTATGAAATACTATAATTTTTCATCTTTGAAATTCAGAATGACTATTAGCAAATTAAGGATTTGAAAAACACTGCAGTTAAAAATAAATAAATAAAACTAGTTGATTTTGTTTTTATTTCCTATACCTGAATACTTTTTTCTGGCAGCACTTATTAACATCCAACACTTGGGAACTACTTTATTAAGGACATTGCATAAGACATTCATGGATTTTTAGCAACAAAATGACATGTCTTTTGAAGATGTAAGAAACAATGAACATCATTATGATCTCAAACAGATCAAAAAGAATATTTGTAAACCTTAATACCCTTAAAGAAAGGTGACATAATCTTCCTTGGAGTGTCTGTTTATTATATCAACCATATTCTTAATCACTATTTCTAAAACACTACCTAGCACTTAGTAAACTTTTAATAAATTTATTTTGTGGAAATTACTTCTGAAATTCTAAGGATGTTTAATCTTTATATCTCACCAACATTTAATTTTTCCAGCTTTTTCACAATTTAAGTCAGTAAAGATATTAAAACAAGTATCTAAAATGAAGTAAAAAATCAAAAGTTTGGAAAAAGTACAGTAAATGTTAAAGAAATAAATTATTTATCTTGATGACAGCTTAATAGTGTTCTTCAAAAAATAAGGAGACATTATGTGATAAATATTACAATCACATATTAACTAAAACCTTTGTCAATTTTCCAGTAAACATAATCTCTCACCTTGGCAATTTCTTCTGTTCTTTTCACCTAAGACATAGACCTATATTATAATGATTGCAACTGAATGTAATATAATACTCTGCAAGTCCACAAACACTTTATCGGGAGCTTCTGTAAACGAGATGTTAAAGTAAGAAGTTAAAAGTACAATATCTAATCTCTGAAAAGGGAGGGAAAGACACATAAAGACAGTGTGCCAGAGTGGTTGAGAGTGCAGACTATGGAATGAGATGGCCTGAATTTGAATTCTGGCTTTGATGCTTACCAAATACATGACCTTGCACAATTAAATCTTCTAACATTAAATTTCCCCATCTGTAAATAGGACTACTAATAAAACCTACTTCACACAGAGTTTATGTGAACATTAAGTGACAATGCACAAATATTTAGCATTGTGCTATGCACTTTACATGCTCGTCAAATATTTGCAAAGTTTATTAGATGTTAAGCAACTGAAAACAATAGCACATGGTAGTACTTGAGTAGAGGTGTAAACAAATTTCTGTGTGAGCACAGATGAAGGACTAATTTATTCTGCCTGGAAGGTACATGCTCAGGGAAGTTTTCCCAGAGTTTTTGCTCAGACTTGGAGTAACAGTCAATAGAGAGAGATGGGGGTGGGGTAGTGGGGGAAGAATCACAGATCTAGAGAATGGCATGAGCAAAACCAGATGGCATAACATGGCATGACATGTTCAATAAAAAAGCATTGCAGTTGGTGCATTTATTTCCTAAGGCAGACAGAACAAAATACCACAAACTGGGTGGCTTAGAATAATACAGATTACAGTCATACAACTCTGGTGGCTGAAAAATCAAATGAAGGTGTCAGCAAGGAGGGCTAGTAGGAGAAAACTTGTTGGAGAATCCTTCCTTGCTCCTCTTAACTTCTGGTCATTTGCTGGAAATCTTTGGCATTCCTTGATTTACAGGTGATTCATCCCAATCTGACCTCTTCTCCCAATCTGATCACCTTCGCTGTGTTCATGTCTGTCTCTATGTCCATATTCCCCCTTTTTATAAAGACACCAGTCATATTGGATTAGGATGCACCCTAAAGACCTCAGTTTAACCTGTCAAGAATCTATTTTTAAATAAGGTTACATTCTGGGGGTTAGGACTCCAGCATATCTTTTTTGAGGGACACAATTCAACTCATACCAGGTGTTATTGCTTGAGCATTAGAGAAAAAAGAATGGATAGCAAGAAGGCAGAGGTGCTAAACAAGGCTAGAGTAGAACTCTGTGTAAGTCCAAGATCAGGCTGCCAACATGGTTGGTTTCTACTCTAAGGCCTCTTCTCTTGGCTTGTAAGTAGCCACCATTTTGCTGTGTCCTCACGTGACCTTTTGTGAGTGCATGAGGAGAGGGAGGACGGGGAGAGAGCAAGATAGCTCTTTGTCTCTCTTCTAACAAAGGCACAATCCCATAGTGGAGCCTCATTTTCATGGCCTCAACTAACCATCATTACCTCCCGAAGGCCCCATCTCCAAACACCATCACACTGAGTGTTAAGGCTTCAACATTTGAATTTTGGGGGCCACACAAGCATTCAATCTATAACACCTTGTACATAACACTTTATAGAAGATTTAATCTTTTTAACATGATTGAAAAACAAAAAAATCTACCTTTAGCTCTGGGATTTAGGTTGCCAGATAAAATACAGGACACTCCATTAAATTTAAATTTTAGATAAACAAAAAATAATTTTAGTATAAGAATGTCTAATAACTAAAAAGTTATTTGTTGTTTATCTGAAATTCAAATTTAACTGGGGGATCCTACATTTTTATTTATAGATGTATATATATATATATATATATATATATATATATATATATATATATTTCTTAAAATGTATGTTACAATGAAACCTCTATATATTTTTACACATGTAACATTTGGGCCACATTTCTACTAAAGAATGCAACTGGCCCTGTATTTTTATTTGCTAAGTCTGACAATCCTAATTGGGATGATTTTCTCATCAGTAGGCTTGGGAGTAATAAAGAATAATAAGGAAAAAATCCAAAGAATATAAGCAAAGAAGAGAATCCACTTGCTCATGTAAATAAAAACTAAGGCTCTCTGCTGGAGCCCCTGTCGGTGGGAACTATATGTTACTTACCCTCTTCCCCTAGTACCGATAAAAGCATTCAATAAATATTATTCAATAAGCATTTATTGGCATTCCAAAAGACTCTTAATTGTGAGAAGTTCCAAAAGATATAAATAGAATCACATCGCTACCCCAAATCCAACTTCCTGAGTTCTAGGAAACTCCAGACCCACAATCTAAATTTGAACCAAAGGGCCTTGGAGGTTTGGGAACTAATAAAGGAATATACAAATCTTGAACCCTGTAGGCCCACAGCCCTGCCTGGCGGCCCACTGGGAGTCCCCAGAGAGGGGCCAACAGGGATTCTTTTCAATCTGTTTCCGACTAGTCCTGGGAATTATTTCCTGATTATAATTAAGACCAAAAAATCAGATCATTGCCTCTTCTAGCACATGAGATCACTGCCTAGTGAAGATGATGAACTTCATACAAACATCACAGCTCAGTAGTGAACAGTCATGGAATATATATGACTAATGTCAGAGTCTTCAAAACAGAATCATGAAAATGTAAATAAAATCCTCCTAATAGGTGGGTATTTTTTTAAAAAGATAACAGACTAAATCACTATGGGAACATTATGGATTTTCTTACTTGAATTTGTGGGGTTTTTTAATGGGCTATTTCTCTAAACAGAAATCTTTAGAAGGATGCTCCTTAAAACCAGAACAATTTACATAATGACCTTCTGAAGTCTCAGGATATTATGAAACTTTTCTACTTTTATATTCTACTCTTTCAAGGTTGCTTATCACTGAAGGTTTTTTAAAAAATCTCATCAGAATGTTCTCAAATTGCCTTTGCTGGTAAATTATTCATATAAGGCAAAAGCTTTTAAATAGATTTGACAAGACAACTTCTTTAGCAAAGTCATTAAGATAAGAGACCTCAGCGGGGTTGGACTTTATTGAGATAACACACAAAGTCTAGCTGTGTGAGCCATGATTTTTCTCTTCTCCTTCTCTCTCTTTCTCCCTCACTTTGTGTGTGTGTGTGTGTGTGTGTGTGTGTGTGTGTGTGCACGCACGTGTGTGTGTGTATCCAACCAAATGTCATTCAGTATAACAAATCACCACTTTGCCACTAGTAATGTAGGTTTCTGACAGTGTGCAAAACTGTTTCACTTGTAGTATTATGAAACATTGAACATGGAAATGTAGCCTGAGGAAAAAAATTCATTCCAAGTTCAGAGGTGACTTTAGAGACAATGAACATTCTGATGACAGCAATAATGGAAGAATGAGGTTAAGACCTGATACATTCGACATTTGCCCAAAATAAAAATGTGAATGACATTCTTTAAAAGCACATATGTGCTTATTTAAATAACATTTAGTGGCTGTAGAATTTTCATGCTAACAAAAGACATATGTTCAAACATCAGTGGTACCAGCTGATGACCTCAAAATTCATTGCCAACCTGAACTCAAAAGAATCAACACAGTTTATCCTGTAGAGCTTTGAAACAATCAAGTTTAAGGGGCAATCTGAGTATGGAGAAAATTGTATTAGCCAAATAGTGATATTACTTAGGAAAGCAGAACACAAAAGGGTCTGAGAACTTTAAATTTTCTGCCCAGCTGTTCAGAGCTCCCTCCCCATATATTATTAATTCAACTTCACACATAATTATAGGCAATTTACATTAAACCTGGCATTAATGATTAAACAATGTTGACCATAGAACTCTACAGTCTTGATTTTGTTTACAAACTGGAAAAATAACCCAGGTTTGAGAAGTTACCTTATTTGTTCACAACTCATGCATTATATTATTACAGTCTTTGAAGATTCTAAGTTATCAAAAATTGTCTTAGCTCCCCTTTGAAAATAAGATTCAGCATATGGACAGCTAAGGCAATTCTTCTTGGGACATGTGGTTCTCTCGTCCCAGAAAGATCACCTTCTGAGGTGACACTCTACTGAAGACAAACGTTACAGTTCCAGACAGGGGGCAACACATGACCAGAAGGATGAAACAAAGGACCAGCCAGTACAAATAGTGAGGGTTTTCCTCAATAGATCATTAAATGCTCTTTTTTGGTGTCCACATAGCCACTGTCTACAATGAGAGTAGGTGTCATCACACTTGAAAGATGCAGAAGTAGATTTTCCTTCATGACACTTTATATCTTGGAAGAATTTTAAATGCTTTTTATCCAAAGATCACAAAAAGTCCACAGGCCAAATACAACCTCAGATATGTTTCATTGAGCTCCTAAAATTATTTTTTAGTATGATTAATTATACACCTTAAAAATAATACAATTCTATATATAAAAATCTATATCTGGCTCCTTTGAATACCTAGAGGTAGAAGTAACATTTGAGGCTGAATTGCTGTATCCTCTTTAGATCTAGTGCACCGGTTTGCTGAGATGCACTAGATCTAAAGATCAATACAGCCTGTAAGCTTTTCTTATGTACTTAGCCAACCTGGATCCTGGAGAGGTGTTTGGCTTTCTAACCCTGTGCTCTAAACCAGCCCACTAATTGTTCAGATTAGAAACCTAAGGCTCTGAGAAGGTGACTTGTCCAAAAATCAATAGCAAAAACCAGAGCCAAGCCTAGAATCTAGTTCTTTTCTTGTACCTCTCTATCTCTCCATTTTAATATCCTACTTGTTCATAATTCAAGAATACTGATTATAATAGTACATTATAATTATAATGAAATACACTCTTTTCAGTGAACAAATTCAAAGGGTTATGATAAGTTACAAAATGTAGGATAAAAACAATCTCAAGATTGATGACACATTGACTCATGACTTTTAGAATTCTCACAACATTTTTAAGCAATGCAATGTGTTGATTAAAGCCATATTTGGGGCCAATGTAGGTATTAAAATGTAGCATGTAATTATATTATTTAGTAAGCAGAACTCAAAAGAAAACCAAGAAGTTCCGAGCTCTCTCTCTCTATATATATGTGTGTGTGTGTTTATTAGAATTTGAAAAATATGGAAACTAATTTTTGGTTTGAATCCAGTTTGCTTTTGGTCAATAGAATAGATCATGCCTTTGTCACACCTGTGGGCCAGTTCCTGTTAACACAAGGTGCTAAGTTTGATGAGTGTGAAAAGTCTGTAATTCTTTGATTATTAGAATATGACTGAAATTTTATTGTCTGCTGTAGCTGTTAGATGTAAATCACTGTTTACAATGGTCTGTTAAGAGATTCTTCCTAATACGGTGAGTCATTGGTTTCAACACCCCCAGCTGCACCTGTACACCTCCACACTTTCACAGCCTGCGGCAAGCATAGACAGAGTTTTGGAGTACTGCCAGGTCTCTGAAGCCTAAGCAAATCAATAATCACTGAATCCCTCTAACTTTGATAAGCTCCATTCTGCCTTTATTTCCATGCTGGGATTGCCATTTGCACTGGGTGACCAATGGATAATATTAGGACTCTGACACTCTTAGAATTCAAAATCAACAACCCACATTAAATAGGTGTTCCCTGCCCTTTTATGTGACTAGTCCCAAACTACTCTGAGCACTAAAATGTTGCCAAAACATTTGTGTTTTACTGCCTTCCCCCTCTTGTCAAGTCTTGAGGTCAAACTCCCTTCTTCATGTGTTGTCAGTGGGAGGCTGGCATTTAGGCACAGACTCCATAATATGTGCTGCCCCTCTTCGGTGATTTCTTCTCCCCCAGTCGTGTGCACATAACTCCATCTTTTTGTTTATTCAACATCCACACTCCCACTTTGAAAATCATGAAGGTGTTATGGGCCAAGATTCTGTAACTGGAATATCACAGTTTTCTCATTTATCAAATAAAGAGCTTGAACTGATCTCTAAGGTCAAAAGACAAAAGTTCTAAAACCATGTGAGCTATTAGTCACTTAGCAAAATCCTAATTCAGAAATATAACACTTTGACACTAGAGAGAAGATGTTGCTGTGTGGATAATAGTCACCTGGAAAAAAAAAAAAAAGACTACAGTTTCTTCTGTTTTGACAGTGGATTTCAGAGATTATGTCATCTTTTAAGGTCAGCTCAGCAAACATTTCTTTAGATATTAGGGACACAGATATGCAAGCAACCATTCCACAAATCTTTGAGAAGATAACATTTGCATTGACACACAAATATTGTGTCTGGGCAGAGAAAACAGCAAATGCAAAGATCTTAAAAGTCTGACATGTTGGAAGAGTTTGAAGAACATAAAAAAGGCCAGTATCTGTAGGAAGGCAGTGAGCCGTGAGGCCCAGCAGGAGGCTGGATTAGACCCCATCACAGGAAAAGACTTCTGGTTTCACTGAATGCAACTTAAATTTTATTCTGTATGTTGTTGAAAAAGCGAAGCACAGCATCTGACTCAGCAAGATAGATGGATATGGCAACCCGAATGAACTGTATAAGTTTATGGCTAAGCTGAATCTCAAAGAATGATCATGTTTTAGCAGGAGAAAGGAGAGTGGGGGAGGGGGGTGGTAGAAAAGAAAAAAGGAAATAGGAAAAAGAGAGGAAGCAGTCGAAGTAGAAGAAACAGTGTAAATAACAACATGGCGTTTTTCATGGGATTTTCATGGCATTTGCAGAAAGCCATATGGGGTTAAGACTTGCTAGAGCATAAAATAGGAGATGGGACAGGCAGTATCTGAGACTGAGAAAGTGGGCAGGTGCTAGAAATGTTGATACTGCAATAATAGCTCCTCAGGTATATAAAACACATGTGCTTTATGTCTACTAAAATTCTGTATTAGACTACACGTGTGGCCAGAAGGCTTACAGTCTTATGCAACTCATTTTTCCTCTCAGTATCTAGTATAGTTGTAGCAGATATTCAATAAATACTTGTGACTTGAGGACTATTAAGAAAACCTTGCTGACAATTTCTACTCATTTCTGCCAAACGTATCACCAGGGTTTTTATCAAATCAGGTAGATCAGGAAAACTTGTAGGCATTAATAATTGCTGCTTAAGATTCATGGTGAAACAATGTACAATGGGCCCTATCACCTCCCTTATTTCTGGCCTATAAAATTAACAATCCATCTAATTTGTTAAGATGACTTGTTTTGCTTGAGTAATACTTAATCTTACTTGAAGTGTAAAGCCACTTTCTTAGTGAAGAAAATTTCATAGGCAATAATAACTTACATATAAAAGTTTTATAGTTTTTTTTTCAAAATGCTTTTACATGTATAATGTTCTACCTTCATAGTAGCTCTTTGAATTAGACAAGGTAGCTATTATCATTTTCATTTACTTTTATGAAAACTGGGGTTCAGAGAAGTCACACAACTAATAGACTGGAGCCAGGACTAGAACTGAGGCCTCTGACTACCATACTATTGTCATCATGTGTTTTCCCTGAAAAAATAATTTTAAAACAGACAAATGCATTATAATTTTATTATTTAGGTAGAAAAGGGGCAATGGATTTGCTATAACCTAATCTTCCCGATGTGGCAAGTACCCATAACAATCAATAATCCCTTGTCTGTGTCCATGTTTCCTGTTACCACAGTACTTCCTGGTCGTCCATCACCCCAGGTCTGAGCACGTCAACCATTTTTATTGGGCTTCAATTTCCTCATAGGATGTAGAAAAAACATACAAACAAAAATGTCTTTTAGTTTCAATACTCAAAAAATATATATATGAGGGGTGGTCTTTTTTCATCATCTTCTATGAGAAGAGACTGCATTTTCCAGGGAAACACGGGATCTCTCCAAAAATTGGAAGTGCGGGGATCAGGAGATATGAAGGTGCCTCCCCTATATATGTGCTGTCCACCAAAAGGCATGTGATTGCCAAGACATCAGCACAGACTTAATTGCAGTCAATTACCTTACTTGAAGTACTACCTCCAACATACAGAAAAACGAGACCAAAGAGAGTTTGGCTGCTTTCTTAAGTTGTCAAGGAGGGCACTGAAAGAGGTGCTTGACTCTGCTATTCTCTAACTGAGGCTTAAAAAGACAGGTTTACAGCCCAACCCCAAACATAGCATCTCTATATCCTAGCTTGATCTCTCCAAGCTGATGAGAGGTCTTGTTTATATCTCACTGTTGCAATATTTACCATTGCTCCTTCTTGTTCTTTGTTTTCTCAGTGGAGAATGCTACACAGACTTTGGATGATACAATAAAGTGCATTCTAACCACTTGTATTCAATTTTGCCACCATAGCAGAAGTCCGGCCACAGAAAGAGGAGCAGAACAATCACCCAGGTGGAGCCTGAGAAAAGACCATGACTAAGTCACATCAAAATCACTTGGCTCCTTTCATAGATCAGGGTTCTGTCCAAGGAAATGCAAGGAACTGACTGGCTCCCGGTGTCCTACTTCACTCCCCACTTTTCACTTCCTCTCAGCTGGCTCACTTCTCACAGCTGTGACCCTGTCTGTCATTCAGGCCTCTTATCTTCCCCCTCATGTTGATAGATGATTCTACTTCTCTGTTTCCAACCTTGGCTAACTCTCAGTGAGTATAGCTTTTCTGTGCTCATCTCCAACTGGCCTCATACACAGGACCTGGAAAAGAAGCAGATATATATATGCGTGTGCATGTGTATATTCTTTGGTAAACTTCTATATATAGAACCCTGTGATACTATCCCACTTTGTTTTCATGAAGATTCTCTTCAATGGGAAAAATTTGTTGTCCCTGGCCCAAAAAGCAGTCTTGGTGCTGTCACATCCCAAGCCATTAGACATCCGGAAATTTTTTTTCTTGATCCCATTCTCTCGGCCTTTTCTTATCTGGTTTCTGTCTTTATTTTCAGGTGTTCGGGGAATATTTCTTCTCTTCTCTCTCCTACAGATTCATATTTGTTTTGAACTTCTCCCACCTGTATCTCTTTCTGCAGGTTCCGTGCTTAAGATGTACGGATTTTTAGATGCAGGTCCTTGGTTATTTTCTATATAGTCCTGTATTTCTTCCAGTGACTATGTGGTTTTTGCTGGATATGCTTATAAATGTTTGTTTGTGTGTGGGAGGAGGTTGTTATTATTTTTAAAGCAAAAAAATTTCTATAGCACTGTGTAGTCCTTGCCAGAGGAAGTCACAATCTGGCTGCCTCTCATAAGAAAAAATCTCTACTCTGCCATTGCTTGAGTCACAGCCAGAGCCAGCATGTGGCAATGGCCCTGAGCCAGGAGGCTCTGCTACTGGCAGGGAGGTGGTGACAGGCTGAGAGGGGCTCAGAATCTTCTCATCACACTTTCTCAGGCAACCTAGTTCAAATTTATTTCCCTGCCTCATACATTTTACTGCAGGCAAAGCTAACAAGCACAAAGCAAAATGGAGATTTGAAAATACTCTTAAAACTACAGGATTGTTTTTTCACAATTTGGGTTCAGTAAATTACAGGAGAGGAAAGGTGCTGGGAGCTTTCCCTGGGCACAGAAATGTGTGGTCAGCGCCTTTCAGATTGAATGCTAGGTAACCTGGCCTCCAGGTGCAGGTGAGGAGAGAGAGGAGATGTAAGGGGGTTCTTTGCCAAATAGTGGTCTGACCTGCCAAGGTTTTCTTGGAGTAGCTCCTGCTTTCCTGAGAATGTCCAGGATCTAAATGGCACCAGCTAGATGTGAGAAAACCCTTCACCTGCTCACGCCACTCCCCCTCACCCTCCTCCTTGGCTGAGAACTAGAATGGCAGTCCACCTGGATGTGTGCAAACAAAGAGGTCCTTCTTTTTGCCTGTAGCTTTACGGGTTGGCAGCTCCGGAAAAGCCTCCCTTTGATCTTGAGCTTTGAAGGGATCAAACAAGTTGCTTTAATGGGTGGGAATGCAGCTCTGAAAATCCTACCTTTTGTCAGGAAAGCATTTCTCCTTCTCCTCCTGGGGCAGGTGCAATCAGAGATGGAGTCTGCTTTCCAGGCCCTGAGCCAGATGTTCCTTCTTGCAACAAGTAGAACAAAGGAGTGAAAGTGAGATCAGGGCAGCAACTGACAAGGCCTTGTCCACAAATGAGCTCTGCCGGGTTGGGAGTTACTTCTTGATGTGTTCCTTCCCGAAAATTGCTCTAAGTACACTGCATTTTACAAAGGCCAGAAATCAGCTGCTTCAGTGTAAAGTGTGCTGATCGTGACTTCTTGCAGCTTTTAGATTTTGTTTGGAAGAGGGCTCACCTTTAAGCAATGGGATTTGGGCTAACATCTTTTGATTTATGAGATATGTTTCCAGCCTTTTTCAGCCTAGGATCCCAGACCTCTTCTGAATGCCAAAACAGCCTTTAAATAACCACTTTTATTCCCTCAGCCTATGATGCTACTATGACAGCAGAAACATAAAAAGAAAAAGTGGATCATGGTTTGTATCCTGAGGACCATTCCAACATGACACTGAGGATGTGCTGTTAAAATCTCCCATCAGATAGAGAATTAATACATTTCTCAAACTCACCTGAAATAAGCAAATTCAGCATACTCCCTCATCCCTGGATAAGCTCAATACTGTTTTCTTATATTTTCCAGAAATTGCCTTAAATGCCATTAAGGAAAATATACTGGCGATTATGTCTCCAAAAGATTCCATAACTGTTCAGGTTAGCAGCTAAAATTTTCTTGGTGATGCTTATATTTTACTAACGCATCCTTTGGAACTGGATCTCTCAGGGTCTACATTCTGCAAATCCCTAGTCCCAGGAGTTGATTCTTGAAGAGAGAGCTCCATAGCCAAGGAGTCAGCGAAATATTGGAAAACCACAGTTAACTTCCTAAAATTCTCACTGAGCATTAAAGTCTCTTAGAAGATACTTGTTAAACATTATTTAACCCACATATCCCTAGATTATATGACCAAGGAAAATGTTTTTCAGATAATGACTAATAACCCATCGAATTTACTCTTAAAGGAACACATTGTAAGATATTCTGCCTCAGACCACACTCATAGGACACCTGGTACACTTTATTAACAGATTCCGAGGCCCTTCCCTGGGATCTGACTACATAGATCTGGAGCAGGGCCTGGGAACCTAATTTTTACCAAGGACACCAGGTGATTCTTATTGATAAGTTTAAGAAATTCTAGTTTTCTGTATACCTATCCTCTTCACCCCCCCCCACACACACACAAGTATGTATGCCAGTTATGAAAGCAAACCATAAAATATACAAACCCCTGAAGGTAATAAAAATTATTTCTTCTTAGAATAAGAAGGCAGAGATAATGTAGTCAGTGGCATTCTAAGTCAATTCAAAGCATATCAAATCAGTCTACCTTTTTATTGCCAGGCCCCTAGGAATAACGAGCATATCAGCCTAAGAGAGAACAGGAGGTGGCACTGGGTGGCAGGTAAGTACACAGATATGGAACACAACCATTTGGGTTTGTGATCCTTGCTCTGCTACCCTATGTTTTCTGAGCCTCTATTTCCTCTTCCGTAAAATCAAGGTGGATAAAAATAATAGTATTCCTTAGCATAAAGTATCATAGAAGATTAGATTAGACAACACAGGTAAATTGCTTAGTATTACACATGGCATGTTACAAGTGTTTGATAAATATTAGCTGTTATTTCTAAGCAAAGATTTTAGGAGGCATGAAAATACATGAAAGAAGGGAAAAAGAGAGTGGAAAGAGACTGGTCTTTAGATACATGAAAATCATCCCAGCAGAAGGCTCTTCTGAGTAAAACACAAAATAGGGTGAGTTTGCTGTTGCCTTATCTGTGTTGCTATCAGCAGCTCTCAGACTCTTGCAATGAGGGTCAGATAGCATTTCTAGATGCTCCCCTGCTCCCTGTGCTTTTAAACCTTCAAAGTTCCGGGCACTCAGCACCCAGGGCTGACCTCAGCTTTCTCAGCAAACAAATGCCAGGCAGCACAAAAAGGGTTACAGCCATGTTTCTAAACAAATAAGAACTGCCAGGGCTTGGTGCTGATATGAAATTATAATCAAGGCATTCACGGATTGGTAGTATTTATCATGTTGTTAGCATTGTAAATTTGTACCATTGTAGATAGGAGTCACACAGCTTGGGGCCCTGTACCTTCACCTATTGTTTTCCTTGTGTTATGATAAATTTCCAGCAACACTTGATTAAAACTGCCAATTTGTTGGGAATAAAGAGAATCTCTAGACACCACCAGGACTAATTATGTTGTCCTTGCCAAAGGGGTAGTTGAATAATTGCATGCGATTATTGCACAGGCATGGCGCTTTTCACGTCAGTAGCAGAGCAATGAAGATTGATTCCCTTTAATTAATCATTCAAAAATAGCCCCCTTGTATCATTCCCCAAATAGGAGGGAGCATGTTCCTACATCTTTCTTCCAAAAGGTGCATGGATGCAATTGGTTTCCTGATGAGATATCAAAATGTGTGTGTGCCTGTTCGAGATAGGAGGACCTCTCTGTAATTGATTGTGGATCCTATTCTCCCAATTCTTTATCCCCAGCACTGAACTCTCTTTGTAATCTTAACAGCCTGGAGGCACATTTACATAGCTTTCATTAATTGTATTCTGGCTTCCCATTAGAAAGAGAGGCAACAACTCTTATCTAATCCAATCTAGACTTTATTTAGCATTTCCACTAACATGATATATTGGGCTTGAGTATTCAGTGTTTGGTTTGGAGGACCAAAGGCTCCATAAGGACAATATATTACTAAAAGGCATTGATACACACAATCATACATTATTCACCTGTGTGTTACTAGCTTTTTATAACAGCATCCAAATTTAGCTTTGTTTATGTTTTGAAAATTCCAATATCTACTTTCTCAACTTAGTCATTTAAATTTTAAGGTACACAAAATCAGTTTCTTAAAATGTTGCTTGTTTTTTTTCATATATTCTTATCATTAACATGACTTAACAGCCTTTGTTCTAAAAAAAAGATTCATCAGCAATGCATGCGGATAGCTCTCTGCAAAGGAGTCGTGCTAGATGCTTTAGAATAATGCTAAAGAGGGAGAACTGCTCTGCTTTCTAACGGGGAAGCAAAATTGTGAAGTAGGAAATGTCCAATTTAGTCACATCTCCACTTTCCTTCCTGCACCCTGCTGTCACAAACTGTTCCTCTCCCATTTTCAAAAAATGCCATATTAATGAGATTTTATATAATCTCATTTTCAACTTAAGTCACTAGAGGAATAGAGCAGGTCATCTCTAGTCATGTCATCTCTTCTATCTTTGTTCTGAACCATTCTCTCCAAAGCTCCTTTTCCTTTCCACCTCCTATCTGCCCCCTCCTCACTGTGAACCCAAGTGCTTCACCTGCCATCGTCCAAGGCTTAGTCCATCCAGTAGACACAAAGAATGAAAAGAAAACTGAGATGCAGCACATGGGGATTATCACATCAGGCTTCGTTCTGTGTGCATTTAGATGCTCAACAGTGTTATTTTTGTTTCTTTACATTTAAAGATGCTTATTTAAACAAATTTTAAGAGTCAATTGGCTGAAAATCTGCGTGTGTGGGGTTGCCTTTTGAATAAATGATAGAAACATGGAGCTTGATAGTATCTGAAAGAGCATCAGTTTCAACATGTTGAGATAAGAAAACTGAGGTTTCAAAAGAAGTGGTCCTTTCTGTGAATGTTCAGCAGGGCACTGTAAAAGGAGGGAAGACAGAAGAGGGAGAAAGAAGTATGCAAGAGCAGAAACACAGCTTAGAGTAGGCACTGCAGGCTTTGGAGTCAACCATCTAGTGGTACCTCAACTCTGACATTAATATTTAGCCCTTGAACCTCAGTTTTCACATTGGACATACACAAACATGAAAACATACTCCTACAGGATTCTTGTAACAATTAAAAAATCACACAGATCAAGGAATGGATACTAAAGAGATTCTTATTATAAAAGACAGTGAAAATGACAATGGTGGTAACCAAAGTGTAATGCCTGCCACCATATTTTCCAGGCCTTGGTGTTTTGAGTTTTGAAAAAAACAAAAATAAAACTAAAAGTATCACCACTAGCTAAGTATTCTCCTTCATCAGCATTCTTCCTCTCCCTTCCCACTATTAGGTGCAGGGAACAGAGCTGGAATGAGGAGACACATATATAATAGGTAGATGGGAAGTGTATAGACAAGTCTTTGTGGCTCTGGGAAGTTGAATAAATGACTGTGACATCATTCAAAGAACTCCTAGAAGAAGAAAGCTTCTATTTACCTGCTCTGTCTTGGAGAAACATGGTAGTGATAGCCAGAAGCTTAAACTATGGGACCCAGCTCTTGAATCCTTACCTTAAGTGACACTTAAGTCACCGCCCTTGTGAGACCACCCTATTCATCTTCACCATAAGTTGGAATATCTCCCTTGACAGACGTTTCTTAATACCATACATTAGTAATTTGCAAATTTTAATCTGCATTACTTGGAGGTCCTGCTAATATTTAAATTTTGATTCAATAGTTTTTAGGTAGGGCCCAGGACTCTATTTCACACAAACTTCAAGAGGTTGAGGAAGCTGCTGATATGTGAACCATAAAATGAGCGGCAAGAGTGTTTATCACTGCCCTCTGGACACAGCCTCAACATCCAACTTAAATCTCAGTCTCAGAACTATTTTAGCTAATCGTTCTCTCCATCCTGTGAACATATATTCTCATTTCAAATATGTAGTTACTATATGTGATATGTTTACAATACCAGTAGTCCTATTTTATTTTCTCACATAACCCATACCCATAACCACCAGGCAAGTAGAAGATGGAAGGAGTGGAGGGAATGTGGCTCATAAGACAGTGAGAATTTTCTCCCAAACCCATCTCTATCTTCCCTAGCAATCACTCCTATCACATCACTGGTAAGCCTCCTCCCACCCCTGAGCTAGTGACTTCTCACTATTGCCTAACTGCATTCCAAGCAAAAAAAAAATGAAAATAGTATTTAAAAGTGTAATGGCCATAGACACATGAGGAGCTCGGTATGAGAACTGTAGTAAAGGTCAAACACCATATAAAACAAATCATTTAAAATTAAGCTAATATATTATTGAAACTCCTTATAATAGTTTGCTCAGGTTGCCATCACAGAGTACTACTAACTGGGTGGATTATACAATAGAAATTTATTTTTCCACAGTTTTGGAAGTAGAAGTCAGAGGTCAAGGTGTAAGCAGAGTTGGTTTCCTCTGAGGCCTCTTTCCTTGGAATGTAGATGGCTGTCTTCTTCCTGCGGTCCTTCCTCTACATCTGTGTACTAATTTCTTCTAAGAATAACAATCATATTGGATTAAGGTCTACCCATATGACGTCATTTTATCTTAATTACTCCTTTAAAGATTCTATCTCCAAATATAGTCACATTTGAGGTACTGGAGTTTAGGACTTTAACAGAAAAAGGGACACAAGTCAGTTTATAAAACTACTGTTTTACTCCTCACTAGTTCTAAACCCAATACACTGTGCCTATCCAGTCACTTCTGTAGAAGAGCAGAATTTTGTCACCCAAAAATATATCTCTTTGGTGTGAGGGTTATTTTAGAGAGATTATTTTTAAGAAACAAAAGACTCAGAAAGAGTTTTTACCTCCCCCTTAATTGCCTTAAAGATATTAATTAGGAAGCCTGTTCCAGATGGAGCTTTCATCAGAGATAACTACAAAGAATATGCACTAGGTGTAGTGGACTGGGAGGAACTTAGCAAGACCTGTTTGTTGAAAGTCCTCTCTGTGCCCCTTTGTTTCTGCATGACATGACAAACATTTGTTTATCAAACATCTGCTCTTCCTATCTTTCTGTAACTTGTTTTCTTCCCCTTTAAAATCTCAGAACGCTCTCCCTTTTTTTTAGCTCAAGAAGGCATATAAACTACAATACGTGTTGTCTTTGGGCCTCATATTCTCATGGAGCCCTGCATGTATGAAATTAAACTTGATTTTCTCCTGCTACTCTGTCTCGTGTCAGTTTAATTCTCCAAACAGCCAGAAGAACCAAGAGAGATAAGGAGAAATTTTTTCTCCTCAACACAATAACCTGGCAGTGAAAATGTGCTTTCAAGTGCACATGCTAGGTTAGAGCAGCTAGGTTAGAACCTACAAAGCAGTTCATATATTTTCATCAGGTCTCCCCAATTTTTTTTTAAAGTGCAAAATATAGATATAACAAAAGCCTTTATAGTCATAAATTTCTTAAATAGCTCTTAACTAGCTCTTAAATAGCTCTTGTTTCTGAAAGAGAGGCTTAGGTCAAGTAGATCAGGTGTAGACAGGTTGAATTTCAGATCTAACATGAGCTCACCCATGCAGCTTGAGTGAGACTCAGTACTCAGGATCACCCATATCAACAAGTCAGAACAAATGGGGCAGGATGAAGGCTTCCTTTCCCTGTTTTAGCTGTACTTTTATAGATTTAATCTCAAAAAAAAAAAAAAAGAAAAAGAAAACCATTTTGCAAACACTAGTGTTTTTACAAAAAAAATGTAAAATCAGACACATGCACTCACACACACACCACAACCGCATACAATATCAAGAGCCAGCCCCTAGCCTCTAACTAAACTGCATTACCATATTTTTAAGTCCTGAGGTTGCAACAGCTGATAATCAATATTCTAGGTGTAATCTCAGATTCTGTGCTATTTTCTAAAAGAGCATTAGCCTTTAAGGTTTGCATTAGATGGTGTAAGGCTTCCTTTGATTTGTCAGTCACTATCACCCTCAGGTCTCCTCCTGCCTTTATGCTTCCCATGTTTCTCCCACCTGCAAGGCCTGGACAATGCTATGGTATGCTATAAAGAAAAATAAAGTACTTTCCAGCTTCCCAAATTGTCTCTTTTGGGAGCCTATTTATCAGAAGGCACAATACAAAAGAGAGGAAGTGCTGTAGGTAGATATTATAAATTCCATTGGGGTTTCAGAAGTTGAACCATCTATTTTATTCTAGCAGGAGATGTTTTCTATACATCTGCTGATTGCACATTCATTCTTTAATCTTTATACATGAAAAGCTAAAAGCAGAAAGCCATGGACTAAAATTTTCTCTGTAAATTGTTGAACATTTGCAACAGATATAGAAAATCACAGTGTGAAAGCTGTTAAAGCTGTGAAAAAATAAATTGGAGGCACCACAGGAAATGAAGGTTTTACATAAGGACAAGGAGCCAGCCAGCGTTTTCAAGTCCATTTTGTAATAAAGGAAATTATGAGCCACATAAAGCCCACTTTGGGAAATTTACATTTTGATGGATAATACGCTTATAACAATTAGTATAAAATGTTTCTGGTTTACCTGAGACATGTTTCTAATAGATAGTCCGCATGCATCTTTAGCAGAATATAACTGCTAATATTTGAAGTGCAGGTAATTCCTTGGTTCTCATTTAAAATACCGTAATGCTCTCCTTGCTCCAGGAAGGCGAAAGTAAAATCTCAGTTAAAATAAAAGCAGGCATGGTTCCAGTTAAGCAATGATCATTTAGAGAATTAATGAAATAAGCTTTTTCCATAAAATGCACAGTCAGCGTGGTATGGGAGCAATAATGATAGATCGGGATTCTAGTCCCCTGGATCCAGAACTAACTTCTCTCTTACCAGGATTTTTTAAAAATCTCTCATACTTCATTTAACCTCTCTGGGCAACGGCTTCCTTGTTGATCAAAAATGAAATGCTTGTACTTATCATTTCTCAGGCCTCATCTGGCTTTGAAATGCTGGGCTCTATGATCTAAGACACCTGTGGAAATCCTTTTAACACAGAGAAATAAGAATACTCAAAAGGGCTTGGTTTCACTACAATCTAAACTTGAGATTACGAAAATACTACAGTGACTAGATACAGAGATCACAAACTGGCAGCTCTGTGCCAAATTTAGTTTTCAGCACGTTGCCTGACTAACACGTCATTATAAATAACAACAACAATAAAAATAAATAACCTTTTAGATGTCCAGTTTGCCACAGTACCTTGCTTCTCGGTCATTCTCCATCTGGCTTGATCCATTCACTTATGTTGTCTGCCTGACTGACCCCCAGGGGAATTTGAGTTTATGACTTGGATCTGACATTCATTCATTCATTTACAAATACTTTACTGAGCTCCAACTCTATGTGTCAAGCACTGTTCTAAGTTATTGAGATTGTAACAGTAAATAGACAACATTTCTAGACCACCAACATCTAGTTGAGTTATTTATTCCGAAGTGAATTTTCGACTTATTTGGAAGTGAAAGTAGTCAGATAAAACTTTTTCAGGGCTACCTTAGTTTCCAAAGTAGAGGCTTTCGCTGACTCAAGACACTGTACTAGCTGTCAGGGTTCCTCAGAAAATGCAGAGCTGAGTTACTATTGTTATAACTTTATTAGGCACCTAAGCTTCATAAATTATTTCTGCTGCTTCTTTCTGCTTACGGCAAATATTTCCCTTCTCCCACAAATTAATGAAGACCAAGAAATTCTAAGGTAGAAAAACTTGGATCCTTCTGTTATATGTTCTAGCTCTACTGCTGTCTTGTTTCATTTCTTATTCACTTGTCCATTTTCTAGCCCAGGTTTCTTTTTAAATCATTGCTAATCTCTGAGTGTGAAGATAAGGCAGAGCTTCAGGTGTCAGAATAAATAGGTTTCTTTAGAGAAAATACATGGGTTTTTAGAAAAATTGAGAAATAGAGTTTGTTACAATGTTCATGTATATAGTATATACGCTCTTTCTTTCTCATTCATGGCCATAAAATTTCCCTAAAAAAGGGGGTTGGAGTAGGTTTTATTCATATTTTTCTTCTGTGAGTAAATGTGCCCAAATGAAGGAATTTATAGGAGCCTTCTTTTCTAGGAATTGCTGCTTTTAGTTAGATAAGAGAAGCTCCAACATGGCTCATCTTTGCCTCTTTTGATTCTCAATTATCTTCAGCTCAAAATAATTCATATGCCAAGTGGCATATTTGGGGTGGTATATTCTGATTTCTGGAAATCAGAAGGTAAGGATCTCTGAGACAAGGAATTCAAAGAATCTTTGATTCTGTAAACTGTTGATGCTCTCCGTTGAAGAACTGATGAGTCTTTTTTTAAAGTTTCTATAATGAACAATCAAGTTATCTGCCTGTGTAAGATTCTCCTTAATAAATTAAGCTATTAAAGACAACAGAAAAGTGAAGTCTTGTTAATGTAGAGAGTAAGCTCTACAAGGTTAGGCAGTTTAAGTCATGTGTGCAGAGGAGGGGCAGGGGTGTAGGGGACACTCAGCAAATGTTATTTCTTCTCAAATCTGTAAACAGTAAGAACAGAAAATATCATAATGGTCTATTATTACACATTTATTTAAGTTTAAGTTAGTAAGCCTGCATTCAATACTTTTAACCTTGTATATCAGTAGTACCTATCACATTTTTCTGCCAACCCGAAATACTCAAGCCACCCCCACTTTCCTATCTTTTATTTTAAATTATCTATTCCCCACATATCTAAACTTCACCCCTCACCCCGCTGGTTAATTATTACTTTAAAAAATTTTCATTAAGCAAGTTTGAGAAAAGCTGAGTAAAATGAAGTTCAACATATTTCATTACTAAAGGACTTCTCATAGCCTTTTGTGATTTTTTTAAGGTAAGTGTATTGTATATTTACCAAATTTATTTGACCATAGAATATTTTTCGGAAGTCCATGTCACAAGACTAATACTCTAAGAAACATACTTGAAGAAACAATGCTCTAAATCTGATCTACTCTTTAAGACCCAGCTCAAATACGTCACTGATGGATTCTTCTTCCATTTCCCTATGGGGCACTGAACATGAGACAGACCATTGATTCACATGAATTCTATTGTAACAATGACTGTAGCTTTTATTTCAAATATAAATACTGTCTTTATAAATAATACTAGGAAAACAAAACCTTTTTGATATCTAATGAATATTATTGATATTCTAGATTAGAACATGAAGAGAATAATTAGAAAGATCTGGGTGTTCATGAGTTCCTGAATGAGTATCTGATGGCTACTATGAAAATATATGGAGAGAATTATGCAAATAGAGTTAAATGACTGCTCTGTAAACCAATACTTAACTCATATAACCAACAACCAGAAGAGCTAAATCAATTGTCTTTAAAATAAAAGCATGTTTACTCACCAAGCAATCAAGTGTCAATAATAAATCTCCACCATTTCTTCTCCCATTCATAAAGTATAAAAACTATTTCCTTCCTTCCTGCCTTCCTTCCTTCCTGCCTTCCTTTCTTCAATCCTACCTTCCCTTCCCCTTTCTTCCTCCTTCCCTTTTTCCCTTTTCCTTCCCTTCCTCCACCAAAAAAGTATTAGAATGGCCTGAACAAGGAGGTCACCTAAGTAAGCCAGCCTAAGCTCAGATTGGAGCCAGCAGGGAGGGAGGGGGAGAGTAGGGCAGAGAATGGCACCAAAGAAGGGCAAGCTGACAGGCTAAATATCAGGCTATTAAAATAAAGGGAGCCAGATTTCTCCTATTAAAAAAGAGAGGTATCAGCATGAAAATGAAGAGGGAGAATGAACCTTGGGGGTGTTGGCTCGACATTGGAGGTGTTGATATAAATTCAAGGTGATAAATAAATAGATATAAATAGCTACATATAAAGTAAATACACTTGTCAATGTGCACATTTATGTATATATGTATGCATATTTGTATATATACATTCCAACTCTTTCCACTGAAAGGAAAAAAGGAGCAGTAATACTCTAAAGCCCAAATGATTCCCAAAGTCCACCCTAACCGTGCCAGAGCACCTTGGAAAAATGGATGATGGTTCTAGCACAGAGGATTGTGATGCAAAAGGAGCCTGAACTATCATGTGGTCCCAGAAACTAAGGAAATGCTCAAGGAATAATAGGTCTTATCAAAAAGGCATAGAAGCAGACTTGAAGGAGCTCCTACTGGCCAAATCTGGGGGAAATTGAACATCAGATAATAAATGGAATGAATTGTAACCAACTGAATAATAGTAGTATTCAGGAAATAAGAACCTATGTGTCAACACTGATATCAACAAACACATAAACAAGAAGAGAAAGCTATCCTTATAACAGAAAACCACCTAATAAAAATATAACAAAATATAAAGGAAATAATGGTATTAGAAAATCATCTTTTGGCAACTACCACAGTTATAATTAATTCAGGCAGAAAATATCAAAGAATGTTAAAATTAGTGAGGGAACATGAAGTGAGGAACAGAATTTTACATGGTCTTGAAGTATCTGTCCACAAAATATTAGTTCATTTTTTTTAAAGTAACTTACAGTAGAAAAACTTGACTGATAATTGACAAGAGAAAAATTCTGAGATAATCTAAATTAAATTTTAGTGGGCTGGAGAGTGAAAGAAAGAGACAAGAGTAGTTAACCAGTTAATAATGGTGGGCTAAGATTAGTCACATTCCTGGATGTCTTTTGGAGCTTTGACTCGACTTCTGTAGCAATCACCAGATATCACCAAATCCTGTATATACATGAACAATCAGGACTGTTGCCTGTAACCAATGGAAAGTATAAATATTTCTTACTTACAGACTGTGCACCTATCCTAGAACCGTCTCTCTTCATCTTCTCCTGCCCCCACTTATCTGTAGTCAATGTAATAAATTCTTTCAAAACGTGTTACATCTTTCTTTCCCATAAAATAATTTCTAAAAGCACGCAGGACAACAGACATGTTTGCTTTTTCCACTGCTGGTGTTTCAGATTACGTGCCCCAGGACCTGGTCCTTTTCTGGCTAGCATTTGGTTCAATAAAACCTTTATTTCAGAACAGCTTTCAGCCATGAAAATTTCTTTTTTTTTCTTTTTTTTGTTTAACACACTGTATAAATCAAATGATAAATGTAAACACCTCCATCAGTGGGAAAAAAAGGAGATCATAAAAAGAGTACAGAATCCATAATATTCTATCCAAAAATATATTACCAGGATCTAATCAGGAGGAAACATCATACAATCCCAAATAAAGAGATATTCTATAAAATGACTTATAATCTTTTAAAATGATCATGAAAGTCAAAGAAATACTAAAGATTTGTTCCAGATCAAAAAAACTAGAGAGAGGTGACAGCTGGGAGCAACCCATGATCCTGGACTGCATCCTTTGCTCCAAAGGACACTGCTGGAACAATTGGCAGGATCTGAATCCAGTCTCTAGGCACAAGACATTCAGGAGTTCTTGTACTATTCTTGCAACTGTTCTGGAACTTTGAAATGTGTTACTTTTTCTCCTGGATTAGAGTTATTTGTTGTCTTCTTTTCTAGTCCATCTAGTCCTCATTTGACATCAGGATCCACAGCTGGGCTCCATCTGCTATCCGTCCACAGCGCCTGGAGTTTAGTAAATCCTCATAAATATTTGAGGAAGATAGGAAAGGAGAGAGAGAAACAGAGAGGGATGGAGGGAAGCTCACCAAAAGTAGACATGTTACCTCCTCGGCCAGACAGTTCAGTTGGGCTAGGTTCCTAGTGACTGGGCTAGATAATGACTACAGAAAATTCTATCCTTGCTTTACTTAAAGTGTCTCTGGAGAAAAGAAAAATCACTGAAGTGCATTTTTGGACCAGCTTGTCATTAGGCTGGAAAAAGCTATTTTGTTGCCTTAATTAGTTTTATTGTTTTGACATTTTAGCTTTTTAAAGGCTTTGAGCTGGAATTCAAGTACAGTATTTCATTGCCACAGAGTCTATTTTAATGAATGATTATTATAAAAATGAACCTGCTAATAGGATCCTTTTTTTCC
Source organism: Macroglossus sobrinus (assembly GCA_004027375.1). NCBI lineage: Eukaryota > Metazoa > Chordata > Mammalia > Chiroptera > Pteropodidae > Macroglossus > Macroglossus sobrinus. The sequence goes on from PVKZ01000051.1 coordinate 905,457, forward strand.
CAGAAAACAAACAATATCCACATAGAAATGCTCAAGGGCCCATACTTTTACTAAACCTGTATGTTGCTGTCTTCCTTAAAAAAACAAAACCAAAAACAAAAAAAAATTGGTTCTGCTACAGATGGAAGTCATGGTAAATTGATACTTTAATAATGCAAAGTATTTAAATGATGAGACCTTCATCTTATTTTTTTCTCAGCTTAGAAAAATAAAATAATAAAATAAGGCTGATAAAATAATGCATTAGTCCAGGATCCTGAATTTGTTCAGAGCAATCTTTTAGGGACACTAGTTCTTTGCTTCCTATCTTAAAACCTAGCCTTTCCTGTGTGAATCCTCTGTCCTCAATGGACATGCTTTGAATACACTGCCAATCATATAAAAGAGATCTCGCCCCTGGAAGAAAAGCCCCACCCATTTGCTCAGACACAATGATAGCTTTTGTTGCTGCTAAACCTCTCTGGACTTCATTGAAGGTGGCATTAGCACTTCCTAGGGGACCTTGTGGCAGATTACCCAGCAGGATTCCAGTTACAAGAGCATGGTAAACAATTAGGCCTCATTTACATTTTACAATTAGGTTTCACTTACATTTTACTGTAATATTGATATGCATGAAAGGCTTTATTTCACATCTTTACTAAATCCACAAACCGTGAATTTAAGCATCCCATATTTTTGACATGTTATTCCACATGCTAAATGTCGGTCGTCCACATTTGGTTGAACAAAGGCTAAGAATTATACAAGAGTGTGCCCAAATTGAAATGAAATGACTCTGAAATCTAAAAGCTAAGCTAAATCATTTACAGCAGCTTTGTAAAAGCCTGAGAAATGAAATGCAAATTTCCTCTGGTGTTAAATAAAATGTTTAACTCATGTCATGTATTCTAAAGGTCTCCCTGGATAGATTTCTGAAGGTCTGTCAGTTTATTAGGACCCAGATGATGTCCATCAATTGGAAATCAATACTTACTGCTGGGTTCTAATTATAAATTACTGGAAAATGAAGGTGGTAAATAGAGCATTTCTTGCTAACACTTTGAAATAAAATTGGTTTGATTTTCAGTATGTAGGTTGAAAAATAATTTTTTTTGTTCACATATATTTGCTTTTAATCCTAATTTGTTTTTTTTCAAGGTTTGGTTGCCAGAGGAACAGTTTCTCTCTATGGATTGTTGCATTTTAAATTCTGGAAAACAGTGCTCTATAAATCAAATATGATCTTCACAGGGAAATAGCATGCATTTACATTTTATTGGTACAAATTGGAAGGAGTTTTCCTGCCTCTTTTCTTTCCTTTTCATGGTCACTTTATTTCCAAATATATACCAGTGTACATGCCTTAGCCTTTTAAAACATCTTTTGTAGAAAATTTCAATTGCTTTTCTTTTCCAATGTTCCTCATTCTGCACTTATGCCTATATAATAAAGCATGCCTCCTTCCTTTCTGTAAAAGTATATAAAAGAATTTTACACTCAGCAAAATAAGCTGAAATTACACAAAGAGGTTCTTTTTTACATAGGCTGTCTCATTTCTCCACTAAATTCTGCCACTAACATTATTTACAATGTATGTAGTTATTTTAAAAACTGATTTTGTTTGCCTCCTCAGCAGAGTAGAGGGATTCTACATCCAGGACTAATTTTTTACACTCAGTATTTGCATTAGATCTTGGGAGCTTTCTCCAGTCACTTGCTATCCATTCATTTGTGCCTTCAGGCAAATATTTAGTTAGTGGCCATGTACAATGCACCAGGCACAAATACGACAACCTCTGTCTTTATGGTATCCAGAGTCTAGTAGTGAAATATCACAACAAAGAGTAGCACTCATTGTGGAAAGGAGTTGAAAAGAGGTATTTGAGGAGTACCACAGGAATATCAGACAGAAAGCTCCATCTTGGAGGGAAGCTTGCAGTCTTTCCACTACGCAACCCATGAAAATCAGGGAAGGTAGGGAAATCTAGAGCAAACTATCAAATCTCCCTGTTAGTCTCTTAAGCAGAGATGAAGAAAAAAAATAATACAGAGACTCAGATCAGAGGGTTAGCCAGGTGCCAACTCAGGGCTACACCCTGACTCAAGCTCTGAAGAACTGCAATGAGCAAAGGGGTGATTAGGCCAGACCTAGAATATCCTTACATACAAGCAAGTTACCTGAGATCGTCCCTCTCATTTTTGGCAAAAGCTTCAAAGAAGACCAAAGCCTCAGGAAGTCATTAATAATTTATTTTTAGTTTGTGTGCAAATATGAATTCTTCTCACAGAGTCAAATATTACAGAGTTGTTTTGTGTGCAAAAACAAAAATATCAGGAGAACAGCTCAGGCCATCAGTTTAGAGCTCTAACCAATTGCCTATTTTTATCATATAAAATATCCACACATACACAAACACCCACATGCACTACACATAAATGCACATGTATACACATCAAACACACAGACATATACACATAGGTATTATACACATATATACATGGAAACACATATAGATACAAATATTCCTATACAGAATATCACTTAAAAATACCATCCTAGTCATAACATAACCAAAATTATCCACTCGCTAATTTCAGTATACTTTCACATACATCGTTCCATTAATCTTTACTAACTTCCCTCTTAGTTTTGATGTACGTGAAATTACAGAAAATCCAAACAAACACAGTACCTATATCCCCAAAATTTGTATTACTTTCTTGCTCTAAAGTCTGCTCTGATATTAGGTGACACTTTTTACTGACTCTGACCTTAAGTGAAAAGCAAACTAAGGCAGAAGTAAAGGTTAGAGGTATAGGGAAAGAAAAGCTGGAACAGTAAATACTACAATGGTCAAAGAAGCCAAACCACAAAGTTCCTCTTGGAGCTATTTTAGCAATGTTTATTCTCCTGATAACTAAGGCTCATTTAACTATCTATGGTGAATGGACTATTTCTGCCACCCGCTCCTTAAACCTTAGTCAGGGAAGCTCCCCCTTTAAGGCCCTTAAATGAGAATTCCAAATAAAGTTCCTTGATGCTGAATAGGGTTAGGATTCTTTCTTTTGTACAAATGTGTGATAGAAAGACATGAAGTGAGAAAACTTGGGTATCAATCCTAGACCCAGCTGTTACTGGCTGAAAGATACTGTATATGAATCTTATCTGAATCTCAGTTTCCTCACATATAAGTACCATGCTTATCTATCTTTGAGTTTTGTCATGTGTCAGTATGTGTACATCAAAATATAATAATGGACATGAGCACTTTGTAAAGGAGGAAATAAAATATTTTTCCTCTACCTATCTTAGGTTCTCTGGCTAGGGCCCTATAAATTACACTAACAAAACACAGATTAACAAAAGTTTAAAGTTTATTAAAATGTTCATTGCACATATACATGAGAGTTCCAGTAATTAGTAACTCAAATTGTGACTAAAACTTGGGCTTATATAGAATCTTTACAAAAGAACAACAAATTTTTAGAGAAACGATAAGACAAAGGAAAAGGATTTTACGCTTCCCGGAGGAACAAACTGTGGGAAGGCAAATATATAGGGAAACTAATGGTAGATGAGGATAGTTTTAGCAAGGTTTGTTATATAGGTTCCTCTGGTGCTGTCTCTGGGCTGATAAGGGTCTAGAGTTGTCTCTGGTGATTAACTTCTGTTCTTCCTGGTAGAAGGGAATAGGAACACCTTTATAACTTATATCCTGCTTTTAGGCAAAAAGAGGAAGGGCACAGAGCTTATCTTGTGTCTGCTTCTTCTCTATTGCCTTCCGCTCAAAATAATCCTCATGCTGAAGTGACATATCTTGGGGTGGCATGTTCTGCCACTCTTATACTTCATTGGCTATAACACACTATAAAAATCCAAAATGTTATTTTTGCTACTGCAATCACATTATCATCACGAGTGCCTAAATATGTACAGCTCTATGCCTGACCTAAACAGATAGAAATGAACATAGTCTTACCCTGTGCAGATTTACATTCTAAAATATTTACACTCTGATCAAGTTAATTTCCTCATCTATACTAAATTTTGCCTTCCCCTGACCCACTATTTAAGTATGTCCTTGAAAAGCTCATTAATTAAAGGGGTTTAGGGCTACAGCAATTTTGCAAAGTTGGAAAAAAAAAACTCTGAAGAGCACCCCTAGTTTGTTAATAATAGATTTTATATGTTTACATGAGTGAACACTAACTTTGTCTAGCAATAGGTGGATTGTGCTGTCAGCCTACACATCTCTTTTTTCCTCTCTCCATAAATCCATCATTTGTGGATTATCACATGGTTCTTTCCATTCTTGGTCACAAGAATAGTGATTTTTTTCTCTCCTCTAATCAGATACTCAAACTTACAAATTGGATATGGTGGCAGTTTTTCTCCATCTGGTATGTAAGCAAGAGACTTGGCAAATGTGGGTTTTATATTATTCAGTGAGGAGATTGACAGTCTTGTGGAGTCTGAAATGGATACAGTAGATTCAGCTGCCATGTCTAATCAGGTGGAAAGTCTATCATTGTTTGTGATCTGATGAGGACAAAGGAGCCAGCACTGAGGTATTACATTCTCCAGTTGAAATCAAGTGATAGAAATTTATAACTTTCCCGAGGTATCATTTATCTAGCTGTGGTAAGAGTTACTCGGTTTTATAGTGTTGCATTTCTACAATGCCTGAAGCAATGACTCTCCAATCATGGTAGCCACAGCTCCATGAAGCCTCACGTAGACCATCAGATCTGCTGTGCACTTCATATGAGTGGTGGATGAAGTTGGAGCAATAATGATTTTTTATGAATTACCTAGTATGTATTTGAAACATTCACTGGTGAGTCACATGGTTAAACTGAGAAATAAGGTCAAGAATTTTCCCAAGGAGGGCTCTGCCTTTTACACATACTCATTTGATGGCCCTATTTTCCCCTAAATAGAAAAATAAGTTTACAAAAAATTCCTTAGAATCAACCATTAAAAAGTAGTAAAAAATGTGAATAATGATTCTAGTTCAAAGATCTCCATCAAAGATTAACAACAACAACAAAAAAAGTCCAACAATGTGGGAATGAATAAATGCATTATAATCTATATGTATAATGAAATAAAATAGTCTTATAAATGCTTATAATTAATTTTAATGGCAAAATGCATATCATTAAATAACTCAGGATATAAAACTATATATACATTATAGCTTTAACTATGGAAGAAATCTGAGTGTGTAGAAAAATACTAAAAGAAAATATGCTTGTATAGGAGTGATAATCATCATTGGTAGCAGAAATATCAGTGGCTCTTTTCTGCCATGTTTTTCTATATTTTTCCATTTTTTCTACAATGAACAGATATTACTTTTATATTTAGGACAAAAAAATGAAAAGAACTAAAATAAAGTTCTTTAAATTGACCTATTATGTTGATTAGCTGATGGAACATTTTGTATATAGACTTGCATATTGTTATTTATCCTTCTTTTAAAAAATATTTCTTCATGAATTTTTTAAAAAGTTAACATGCTCTTTAAGGTACTTCTTAAATTAAAAAAAATAGGACATGAACAAAAGATGCATACATTTCTACTTTTTCCAATTTTAGGAGTGAAAAAAGAACCATTTCCTTTGCAATGACCCATATTTCCCCCCTTCTCCATGGATCTCAGGATGATGGGTTCTGACCTGGCCCCCAGGCAACAGTCCATCCAGCTATGCATTGATTGACCCTACTACTCAGTGACCTGAGGCAGCTTGGGAATTTTTGACCTGTTCTATTCATTTTATTAATCATCAAAACTTTGGCCATGAGACATGTTGCTATTGAAATAATTTCACCTGTGGGGTTCATTTTGCTTTAATCATTAACTTCAGCTTTCAATCTCTTCCCCTTTATTCCCATCAGAAAACTTCTCAAGCCTCCAGTCTGGCATGGAGATTAGCTCTGAGGCCCGTTGGTTCAATCAGCCTCTGTGCTTCATTACGATCCATGACATAATGACATGATGTGATTTGCCCCAGTGCACTCTGAAGTGACTTGCTGTTGTGGTTCAGCAAGGCAGCAAGAATTTTTTAAAAGCCACATTCCTGTTGATATCATACTTTTAAAAACACCAGATTTCTCACTGACTTTGTAGAAAATTCAGTTTCTATATGACTAGCTCCACTACTGGAAAAATATATGAGCTTGTGCACATATACAGCCACCCTGACTTAAACTGAAAATACTTTAATTATTCTCTTATTTTGTAGCAATTGCTTAATAAATTTTAGGTTACATTTTTGACTCAACTGTGTGGGGGCGGGGGGATGAGGGTGTTCAAAGATGAAAAAGGGCAGATAAAAAAACTCTTTTTAAAAATATTGCGGAAATATACGCTGAACTACAGTTGTTGCTTTCTATTTATTATTACACACATGTGGCTACCCAACACTGAATTTCTTTGCAGTAATTAAAGATATACATTCAATCTTTAAGATAAAACCACAGAATTTGATCCTAAATGTTTTGTTTCTTTTGCTACAGGCAATAAAAGTTGAATATACTTTCAGCTCATTCACCTTGACTTCTCACTGATCCAGTCATGACATCCAGACAAGTCTAGGAAAGGTGACATATGCCACCATTGGCCTCCAAGGATATGCTACCATTAACACGGCTTTCCATTAGATCTAATATCATCAGTTCCTGTTCACTCCTAGTTCCAGACTGGGCAATAGAAAAAACCTAGAGAGGGTGGCACTTTTGCCAGATACTAGATCCCTGTTCTTTAGTTAATTGCCTTTTTTCCTGTACCACAACTTTAAATCCAAGCAGTTTTTCCACAGTTGTTGTCGTTGCTGGTGTGTTAACTGTGTATTTTTGATTAAGGGTCAAATGTAGCCCTAAGATCATACAGATTTTATAGCCTTTGTGTGTGTGTGTGTGTGTGTGTGTGTGGTGTGTGTGTGTGTGTGCGCGCGCGCGCGCGCGGTCACATGCTCTTTATTTCTCGTCTTAATCTTATAACTTTAAGCTAGGTTCTCTTTGAAACTGAATTATTTGAAAACAGGGAAAAAAATATGCCCAAGTCCTGTCTGCATTGGTAACATATTTTTTTTAGCACTGAAAATTGCTGGAAAACAGGTCACAGCTTTGAGTAATAAAATCTTTCTATACATATATTAAGCACCATATTTTTGTTGGGATTTAATATCTTGTGAGTGGAACTTGTTTTTGGCCATGGGTGGGCTTTTTATGTCCTGGCCCCTATCTTTTAGTCATCAAGAAAATTGGAACGCTTTTGTTTAATATACACCACTTAATTCTAAATTGATTCCAGTGAAGTTTCATGGAACTAGACATAATGCATTTGAAATCAATGCTTAGTGAAATGTGCCTTCAGAAAGTTACTAGGCTGGGAAAAGGCAAAAATCTGATGCAATGCCTAGGAATCAATTTTGAAAGCAGTCACAGTTCAGTGTTTATGTCAGGGTTTAAAGCAGTGGCCTGGAGACTGCACAGGTGCAAATCCTGTCTGTCACCTACACCAAGAACTTGGATAACAGATTTAATCCCTCTTAGCCACAGGTCATCACTGGTAGGGCTGTGCAGATTAAATGAACACAGAGGTAAAGCACCTAGACAAATACCTAATGTATAGTAAGCAACTAATAAATACCAGTGACTATTCCAGATTGGGTAAAATTCCATGACTAAAACAGACAAATTGTTTTATTTAGTGGAAAAAATTAATTATATGATTGTTTTGATTTATAGCAAGTGTTGTTCTCTGCTTGATAATATGGGGGGGGTCAGTTGATTGTTATTAGATATATTTTCTGTTTTAAAGAACACATTTTTACTTCTGTAGTTAAAACCTTTTCCAAAGCAGGTGAGTTACAAGACACTATTATGAGAAACCAAAGGGACACGTACTATTAAATCTATAACTTAAAAGATGTATGCAGGTTGAATCAATATACCATTGAGGAAAGGAATTTTTCAATTCTCATTAGTAGATAAACATCTCCCTCTGATTGGCAGACAACAGACAGAGGTTTTTATTTTTTTGGCTACCAGAACTAATAAACCAATAGACCAAGCTTTGTGCATCTCAAAAGGAAAGATCTGGGATGCAGCAGAGTGAGAGTATGAACAAGGTAATCACTAGCAACTTGTAAAATTGAGTGACCAGAGTAGTTTAGCCCGGAAGCAAAGAAAGAAAATTATTGTGAATAAATTCATGTGATAATATAAGGACTTGCTTTCACCAGAGAAAGTACTCAGAATGAAGTTGAGGAGAAGATGTTGAGAGTATAATTTCCCTCTAACAAATGTTCAAAGTAAATTTTAGAGCTCCCAGGTCAGAGGTACTCACTCAATATGTTCTTAAGGTAGCAGGACCAAATTTCATCACCCAAAACTCTGGTGGGCAAAAAGGTAAACTTTATTGATTGTCTACAATTCAACTTCCCTTTGCTTTTTATCTTCCACTCTTCCAAATGGCAAAATATGTAATCTTGCCAATTCAAGATAATCTTAGTCACTTCCACGTTTTTTTCTTTTTGATGTAAATAGACAAATTTGAAAATTTCTCCATTTGCTCCTCTTTCTCTCCTTTTTCCCCCCTCTCCCAGAGTTGCTTACAAAAGGAACTTTCAGGTGTACCAGGAAAGGAGTGACCCTTCCATGGTCATTGGCTACTGTCCACATTGGCTTTAACTAAGATGTAGAATCTCCGGGAGCCTTTGGTGGTTGTCGTCTATTCTCACTGAGGTATGTTCAGATGGTGGCCCAAGGCCAAATCTGATAAGTACACACACAGTGATTATTCTTCATTCCAAATCTGAACTCCTGTGGGTCTACCTGCCCTCCTCATAGACACATTCATACCTTCCCAAGGGAATAAGAATGTTAAGCTCCTCTCCTGCAGCATTCCTGGTGATAATCCAATTTATCATACTTCCTGTCAGTACTGTAATATTGGTATAATGAAATGCATGTCTTCTCTTTTAGACTTTAATATATTGAACAGTTACGTAGCCATACATTAATTTTTAAAATAACCTGAAAGAGTATACTACTCCAAGCACATTTGACCAACTGCATAAACCAGGAATTTCCTATCGTCATACATACACATATATGTATGTCCGTACTCACCTGCGCATGACATCTATATATCATTACTCACTAATGTAATAACATATATGTAGGTATATATTTAAATTGCCATTAATTTTATTGTTGTTAACTCCAATTTTCTATTTAACTTAAATTTCAATAACAAATATTTTGATATTATGCTTTAATAGCATGACCACATTTGTATAAACACTCGATTTTCAGAAATGGTTATAAGTGACAGATATAGTGTGGTGGTTGAAGAGAGAGATTTCTTAGATTTGAAATCCATCTCCCCTACCCACCAACAGTATAACTCAAGACATGTCACTTACTTTTTCTGTGTTTCAGTTTCCTAAACTAGAAAATGAGAATAAGATTGTGCAGATTAAAAGTGATAACACACTTAAAATACTTAGAGCAGTGTCTGATACAAAATAACTGTGCAATAAAAGTTTACTGTGTTATTCTGGATGTACAAAAGACACCATTGTCATTCATGGAACGTGTATATCTCTGAGGATTAAATTCAGTCTTGTCTGGGTAACATCACATAAGGCCTAAACTTGAGGGTATGTTTTTAAGGCAAATTGGTCTTTTTTTTTCTGATAGGTTCAGAAGTGATCATTTTGAGTCACAGGGTAAAAGCAGGGATGAGGTCATCTTCTTGGCTGCTCAGAATCTTCTGTGTCTTCTCCAGCATTTATATAAGCAAAACACAAAAAGGCTTTTGAAAGGATTGGAGTTTTCCAATGACTTATTTTATGCTCAGTAGCAAAGTAAGAAACCTATGATAATAATCACTTATATTTCTACATGTCTTTAAATTTTATAAAGCAAGTGCTTCAGTCTCCTAGGACTGCCTTAATAAAGAGCCACAGACCAAGCAACTTGAAACAAAAATTTTTCTCTCTCACAGTTCTAGAATCTAGAAGTTCAAGATTAAGATGTCAGCAGGGCTGAGTCCTTCTGAGAGCTCTGATGAGAAGCTGATCCATCTTCTCTCCTATCTCCTGGTGATTGCCAACAATACTTGCCATTCCTCAGCTTGTCAATTCATCACTCAAATATCTGCCTCCATGTTCACATGCATTCTCCCTGTATTTCTGTGTATTCACACGGACATCTCCTTGTAAGAATGCTAGTCATACCAGATTATGAACCCACCATATTCAAGTATGACCTCATCCTAACTAATTAAATCCATGATGACCCTATAACCAATTAAAGTCACATTTTGAAGTACTGTGGACTAAGACTTCAACATATCTTTTGGAGGGGCACACAATTCATCCCCTAAGAGCAGCTTAACAAGCAATTCAGAATTAGAATTATTATCCCCAGTTTATATATAAGGAACCTGGGGCTTTGCTAAATAAATGTTTTGATCAATGTGACACAGTTATTTCTTGGGTTAAACTCAGATCTTACATTTCCAGTTTAAGGTCTTTTTGTAATTGTATCCCCATCATAACAATAGTTTCCACTTATGATTTGCCTACTATTTATTATGAAACTTATATATTAGTTGACAGCTTTTGGTTTGCAAGTAACAGCAGAAACAAACAAAGAAACAAACAAAAAACTGTAAAGATGATCAATTAGCTATTACAGTGAAAATCAAGAGGTAAAGTGGCCTTCAAAGTTAGGGTGGGACGATTCTTCCTCTTCTTCCTCTTCCTCATCATCCTCCCTTTCTCTCTTATTCCTTCCCTTTGTTTCCCTTCCTTTCTGTTCCTAAACAATTCGGTCCAAAACCAATAAGTGAGTCCTGAGTAAGTAGCTATTTGTGTAGGGAGAGGCGGGTGGGAGCTGTGCCAACCCAAGCAGAATACTGAAGAGTGAGTGAGGTGAGGAAGGTTTTTTTAGTAGGTGGGGAAATGTTATGATGTGTGGTGTGGAACCTGATTGAGGTGAGGAGGGCATCTATGTAGGCATCATGTACCACTCATGCTATGTAATGACAAGAACAGAGCCTCACTTCCGTGACAATTTTGTCCAAGATGCATAGCCTGAATCCAATCATGAGTGAACATCAGACAAACTCAAATTGAAGGATATTCTACAAAATAACTGGCACATATTCTTTTCAAGTGTCAAGAGCATGAAAATAAAGGAGAACTGAGGGACTGATCTAGAGTGAAGAGGCAGAGAGACATAAAAAATTCTAAATGCAATGCAAAATTCTAGAATGGATTATTTTGCTATCAAAGTCATCATTAGGATAATTTACAAAACTTGAATGTGATTTGAGGATAAGACGAAATTAGTGAATGAATGTTTATATCCTAATTTTTGAAGGTTCTATTTTGATTATTCAGGAGAATATCCCTACTTGTGGAAAATGAATTCTAATGTATTAAGTTGTCATCATGATGGCAACTTACTCACAAATGGTTGAGGAATAAAGAGCTTCTTGTACTATATTTGCCAAAAACAAAAGTTAAGGATTTTGTTTTGGTGGCTCAGTGACAGCACTAAAGATTCAGTTTCTCTCTGCCTAATCTGCCTTCCAATGTGTCAACTTCATTCTAAGCCAGACTCCCTTTTATGGTCACAAAATGACTTCCAACACAGAAAAAGTGTGGCAGGGGCAATTGTTTCCAGAAGCTCTTTAGGGAGAAATAGAAGTTAATGAGCCTCTTTCCTGGGAACCTCAAGAAAATATCTTCTCTCATATCATTGGCCTAAACTGAGTCATGTGCTAACTCCTAAACTGTGTGTCATGTGCTCGGAATGGGATTATGCTTATTATCTTTGCTTTGACCCACTAGCAGCTTTTGCCAAAGCACATGAACTTCACATGAGGGAGGTTTAAATAACTGAATGAAAATTTGAGTATTTGTCAAAAGATAGGGAAATGGGATGTGGGACTGGCAATTACAATAGCTACGATGAAGGTCAACATACCACTTTGGTTAAGAGCTTGGGTTCTGGAGCAAGACTGTCTAGGAAAAGACTTTGTTCTGTTCATTTCCAGCTTTGAAATTTTGCGCAATGTCTTTAATCTCTCTTAACCCAAATTTGTCCATCTCTCTACCTGATAATCTTAACTACCTCAAAGGATGATTGTGAGAATTTAATGACTTAGGAAATGTAAAGCATTCAGAATAGCACCTGCTACACTGTGAGCATTAAAAAAAGGTTAACTATATCATTCTCTCATTTAATTATTACAAGATTTCATTTTACAGATATATTTAACTGATAATTATTGCATGCTTGCTATCCACCATGTTCTGTTCTAGATATGGAAAATATAATAATGATCCAGACAGACTAGACCTTCTAAGATGCAGTATATAAGCAGTTTGTTTAAGATCAAACAGCTAGTAAATATCAGAGCTTGTCTCTGGGGTCAGGTTTCTCGTCTTCTCACTTTTTCTTCAAGGATCAACCACTGTTTAAGAGGAAGAAGTCAGATTGCATACTGAAACGAGGCAAAATGTTACAAAAGTAGTAGCACTTAAGGTGGCATTTTCCTCCAAATTTCACATGTCATAGAATATATTTGTAAACTTTGTGAATTTTTAAAATTATGATTGACAATAGTTTGAGCCTACACTGAAAAAGGAGAATTTCGTTTTTAGCCAACAATTACTGAGCACTTACTTTATATCACATACTAGCAACTCATTTAATGTCAAGCAACCCTGAAGAGTCAGTGTTATTATGCCCATCACATAAATGAAGAAATGAAGGCTCACAGTAGTAAAGTATTGCCAAAGTCACAAGTAGTAACTGACAGAGCTACAATTCGAATCCAACTATTTTTTTATTTTTGTCCTCCAAACTACTATGGTGCTTTATGCAGCAGAAAATAGGTAATGCTTAATTCGTTAGTATTTGTTGAGCAGCTACAATTTGGCAGACACTGTCTTAAATACTATAGGTAATAGAAAGCTGGACAATTCCAGTCGCCAACTAGTATATGCAATATACATATGAAGTCTTGCTCAAAACTACTCAGCATTGAAGACTAGTTATTCTGGAGTTTTCAACAGTCAGGAAAGTTTCCCATACCTGCTGTTGGAAGGCGCAGCTTATGTACCAAATTTAAGTAAACGTCAGTTTTTAATACATAGCAAAATTCTGTATGTCTATTCCAAGTATAATGACAAGAGAGTCAATTTATTTAAATGAGAGCAGCAGAGAAAGTGAGAGAGACTTGATGGAATTCTCTGGTTTTATCACATCTCCCCAGAATGTTCTCTGGTAGAGTAGGAGAATGGTTTCTAGAAAATAAATCAAGTGTTTATTATTCATTCCCACCTGATAAGTCTCCTTTCTCTGCTTTTGCTCGCTTTCTCCATTTCTATGCCCTTACATAACCTCTCTCTTCCTTTGCTCTCTTTTTATTTTTCTACACCTTTAAATTTTTCTTTGCCTTTGCCCTAAGCCTGGTAGTGGCCCTGAGGGGCTTTGCCTACCCTGTTGCTGACATCTAGAGCTAAAGCATTTGCTAAACCTGTGTTCTGGGTGATAGGGCATCAAATGGAATCCCTGACTACTTGCAATTATTAAGGATGCTGTGGCACTTTCCACTGTGGTGTTAACTGAATGATCTGGCCCCTTGCCCTCTGAGCTATTGCTTTAGCCTCCTGCAGACCCATGTCTGCAGTTTCAGTTGAAAGTCATCCCTCGCATCTTCAAAGACTCTGTCACTGATTTGCCACAGTCGAGGCCATCTTCAGGCAAAGATTTCCTCATTGGCTACTGAACTTTGGAGTTTCTTTCCCTAACCACAGCCATTTGCCTCATTTCTCCAGTGATCTTGGGTCATTCCCTAGCCACCCAAATCCTCCTCCTCATAACGTGAGAAGTGTACCCAAGCCTATCCTCTGGGTGGCATCACATGCTCTGAATGTGTTCTCTTATTCTGTTCTCATTTTACCCAAACATGCTAGCCCTACATCCTATTTTCCTGTGACCTCATTCTCTGTTAGGGGACAACTATCTAGGCTGCGAAACTAATGATCAATGGTTTTCTTCCTATCCACTCTCATTTCTCTCTCCAGAATTGTCTTTTAACTCACAGATAGTAATATATCTATTGAGCGACTAGTAGGTGTTGAGCACTTGTAAAAGTATTTTGCATTGACTTATTTAAACTTTATAATAAACCTATCAGTACTATTAGTGTTATTAATATCAGCCCCATTTTACAGGTGAAGAAACTGAATCTCAAAGAGGTTAAATAATTCACCCAAAGTTACACAAGGAATAAGTGACAGAGCCAGGATTGCTTTCAGGCATTTTGGCCCATGACCCCTGCTCTTCCCATCACCCATGTTCCCCAGCAAGCCTGCCTTTCCTCTCTGGTGAGATTACAAGGTTTTGTTACTCAAATACCCTTAAGGGCTATATACTAAAGCTGGAACCACCCAGAGAGCAAAGAGAACCTTGATAATCAGGCCCACACTACCTTTAAGAATGACTCTCTACCTCTCCCCACCCTCCCCCCATATGCCAATGTTTGGAATATTTATTCCCTTGATACAGTGCACACTCTCATAAGTCTTCCATCAGTCATGCTGTTACCTCTGCGTGAATGCCTTTCCAACAGATTCTGACTGAAAAACCCTTGCTCATCCTTCAAAACTCATCTCAAAAGTCTTCTAGTCTTGGAAGCTGTGCTTCAGGCAGACAATTAAGTATTTATACTTTTTTGTCTCCTACTACTTTGTAATGTACTTGACAGCATTCAAACTAGCTTGGAGGGAAACAAAAGATGACTTTAGATGTCCTAGGGCTCAGAATATGTGATCAGAGTTTTGAATCCTTCACTTACTCCCTTTCTCTCTCCTTCCCAAAAAGGTTCTCTCTATATGGCAGGCCTGTGGCTGTGGGCAGCTCAAGACTCACATCCTATTGGTTTAGTAATCCCAGTAAAAAGAAAGCATTTTCTTCAATAGTTCTAATAGAAGTGTCACAGAGAGGGCTCAAATTAGCCTGGCTTAGATCATATGTCCACCCTAATTCAGTCACGGTGATAAGGAAAAGAGAAAGTATTGAACAGACTATATTATATGCTCACCCCATTTGTGGAGAAGGTACTGGGAGAGAATGCAATGGTCAGCCTACACTAAATGAATGACCCCACAGAAAACTGGGATCTTTCTTTAAAAGAGAAAATAAGGAATGCTGAGAAGATTATGGATTTCTATTACATTCCACCCCTAGTTGTTTTCTCATATATACTATTTCCAAAACACTTTCATTATGAACTCTTCTATTAACAACCAAAAGTGCTATTCAAAAGAGACGATCCAAAAAGTTTGTCTAATCTGGCTCCCCATTTAGCACCTCTGGTTTCTGCAGAAGCAAGTGAGACTCTTGCTATCGCAGCTTGAAACTAACCACCCCAACAAACTCCAGATGCAGAGGTGAAGGTTAAACTAGATAAATACATCAGAAAGAACCATTTAGAAACCACCTACAATGGCTACTGTTTACAAACATATATACTATCCTGCTAGACAGATACTGTAAAGATTCCCTGTCCAAGCAGTAAATTAGCTTCCTAGGTCAGTTAATAGAACTGTCCTGATTCTATCCTCTGGGAAGATCATCCATGTCCATTGTTCCTCGTGATCACATATGAGAGAAGTATCAAACAATATTTCTTTCCTGTGGGCTTAATTGCCATAGGAATCCAATTCTTAATTGTTATATTTGGAGGGATAGGATTGCAGACCTAGACGTTGCAAAATAAATATCTGAAAACTTCGCTTGGTCACTGTGGATTTTTGGGAAACCCACAGACCAGTAATTGAAGTCAGAGAACTTGTCAAGGCATGGCGTGTGAATCTGAGTTTTCCTTGGTGTTACTCTTTCCACTTCTCTTAGCGAGAGGCCTCCATGACAATGCATCCACATAACCCTCAATTTAAAGTGTTCTCACAGTGGAGCTCTCTTTTCTCTTCTCTGCTTTCATATGGTTTAGTTTAAATTCTAGCTGGTACATTTCTTATAATACCTTATTGAAATGTTTAAAAAGTAATCAGCAGGGGGAAGATACACATGTGTTAGAGACAAGGAACTCTTCATACTTTCCATTCCATTGTGCTGTGGACCTAAAACTGTTTTAAAACTTAATTAAGTTTATTAATTTTTTAAAAAGTGATCAACAAACTCCAAGATCCTCACATTTTTCCACAAAGTCTTCCAAAATCATAGTTTTAGAAGGCATATTTTTATATTAAGAAACAATAAGCAATGACATCAAAAAGCAGCTTTGTTGCCACATAACAAGTATTGCCAACTTCTCAAAGATGGGAGAATCTTCACTGCTCTGAGCCTGCCATGGCTCAGCAGATTCCATCCTTTAGCTTTGGTTATCTTCTACTCCCCACTCCTGATACCAATCTCTGTATCAGTCAGGATATTTTGGTTACAAGCAACAAAAGAAGACTTTAGTTAACAAACAAACAAACAAATAGTAACAAAAAGAAAGATACATAACGGAAACCTACTGATGAACTCAAAGTTTCTCAGGGACTTGCAGGAGAAAGTGAACCAGCAGGCCTCTGTAAGAACAGAACCTATAGAATTCTAGGAATCTTGAAGATGGAGAGTAATGGGGCATCTCTCCAGGGTGCTGCCATCAAAAAGAAAGAAAAAAAAAACTCTCGTTTTTTAGCCCTGTGTCATTTAGCTCAAGACTCAAACTCCATGAGAAAGAGAATGCAAATGGGTTGGCTTGAGCCACCTGCCCATTCTTGAATGAATCCAGGATGAGGTGAGTGGTGTGGGAAAGTACTACTTTCTCTCTGATTGGCTAAGTTTCAGTCTTGGACACATAGCTGAGGTTGATAAACTCAGCGTCCTGCACAGAATAAATTTTTTATCGAAAGAGAATTTGTGTCACTAGAGGAAGGGCAAAGGATGATGGAAGGGCAAGATTAATAAATCTCTACTTCAGTATCAAGTATAGTATTATTTCTTTGTATCTTATTTTGTTGTTTATATATCTAGCACTCTTGCCCGACTTGAAACTGCTTTAAACAATGGCCCAGTGTGTATTTGAAAATTATTCACAAAGAACTCTCTCAATAAGTGGTTTTTTAAACTGCTAGCTTAAAGTATTATCCATTCAAGATATACTAACAGAGATTTTCTAGTAAGATTGACCAGTTTTTTAAAAATGATGCTATAATCTACAGGTAACATGTTAAAATAAGGTTCATCTACACACATCAAATCATTCCAATTGGTTCACTTTCTAGTCTCTTTATTTATCTTCACACCCATTCCATCATGCCCACTCTATATGGGAATAATAATATCTAAATCCAATAACATTTACAAAGTATTAGCACAGTTTAAGGCATATGATAAAACTCAATAAACATTATAGCTTTTATTATATCTGATCTGCCATTAGATTTGATATGTGAATATTTCCAGGGGAATTTTACAATTGCCACGATTATAAATAACCTAATAGAATAATCATGTTGAAATCTTTGCTACTTTGCTAGCTCTGATCCCATTAACGATGTGTTATCGGTCATATTAATGATTACCGTTCTATCCCTTACACAAATATTAGGTTTTGCCTTTTAGCCCTAGGCCCTTTATTCCTGTGCTCATTAACTCTGTACTGTTAAAAAGTCATTCTCTGTCACTTTTTATTCTTGTTCCTCTAGGTGATTTTATACTAATAAGAACCCCTTGCATTTACCAATCTTGCCATGAATGTTGCTTTATTTTTTATTATAGGTTGGACATCTTACTGCCCATTAGGCTTTGAAATTAAGCTATAAAGAAAAAAACACAGTTTGCAGAAATTCTACAGTTGTTGCATATCTCTGTATTCTCTTTTCACTTTTTTTTTTCCATTGTTTCTGTTCCCCACATACCTGAAGGAGAGGCTGGCTGTCATGCCACATAAAGCATTCCCTGAGTCTCTAGCTCCTAGTACTAGAGAACAAGAAGGACATCACCTGCTAAGGCCCTCCATCAACTATGTCAATGTGGGACTAATTTGGGGGCCCTCTGTAGACATTTTATAAGAGCCCCAATCCAAAAAATTTTCTAATCCCACCCTTCCTTTATGACAGGTCTTTCTGGAAATGTTTAAAAAATCTCTGGGATGAAAGGATAAAATTAAACATAGTTTTTCTTAATTCCTTGAGTGAGAGGCATTTTATATTATTAGTTGAATGAGGCTATTATTAATAATATAATAAACATTTTCTTCAAACTTTATTTATTTATTTATTATGATAACACTGATTAAAGAAATTCACTAAATTTTAAGTATGCCAAACTTTTAAAATATTCATTTATCTATTCATTCAGTAAATATTTACTGAGCCTCTCCTTTTTTCTAGAAAATAGAGACCCAGTAGTGAATGATGCAGATAATTCTGTCACCTTATATCCATTCAATCTAGCATGAAAGACTAGTAATTAAACAAGCAACTATGAAAGAAAGCTGTAAGCTCTGCTATTAAAGACACACCAGGTGCCATGGAAGCATACATCAGGAACCCTTAACATGGAGAACTCCAAATAATGAATGAGATTTAGCTATATTAAAACAAGGATGGAGGAAAGAAAGAGTGAAAGCAGAGATAACAATGAAGGCACATCCAAAGGCCTGCAAATGAATATCTTATACAGGCTTAGCACATAGTAAATACTAAACAAATACTTGTTGACTGAAATAGATAGAGAAAGCATAGCACATTGGATAAACTAAGTTTACTATACTAAAGAGAACAAGTAGGGAAAACAGGCAAGATGAAACAGAATTGATAAGTAGAGGCCAGATTATGTAACTCACATAAAAGAGTCAAAGTATTACCTTTTACAAATAATAAAGAGCCATCCAAGAATTTGAAAAGAGGCAATGACTTGGAAAGATTTTTGTTTTAGAAATATTACTTAGGCTGTAGTGTAGAAAGTGGATTGGGAGCAATATGGGAGATAAAGAGACTCATGAAAAGTTCATGGAGTAATCCAAACGAGAGATGACAATGGCTAGGACTAAGATATGGCAGAAATTGGATGGCTTTGAGAAATATATAGGGTTGTGTGAAAGTGTCGTAAAGACATTAGAGGAGAAGCATTGGCTTGGCAAAGGGATCGAGGAGGAATCTCAAGTTATTGGCCCAAGCACCTGAGTGAACTATGGTGCCATTCATTGAGATAAGCAATATGAGAGAAAAGCAGGTTTGGAACAAAAGGCAATTTGTTCTTTACTGAGTTGTATATCCTGAAGAACACTCAAATAGAGATATCAAGTAGACAACTGAATAACTTGGAGTGAAGTTCAGAAAAGATAATGTGTTGGAAATAAAGATTTGGAAGTTGTTAGCATATGGATGAAAATTAAATGTACTGAAATGGCTGGGATCCTGTATTTAGGAGAGAATCTAACCAATACCAATACTAAAGAGCTAAGCAGATGAAAAAGAGAATGCAAAGAAATTTGAGAGGAAGTGGTCAGAGAGTTATGGGGAAACCAAGAGTGTATGATTTATGTATGATAATGAGGAGATTTTTTAAGATAAAAGAAGTTATCATCTGTGTCAAATGTTGCCCATGGGTTAAATATGATTATGCCTAGAAAGTGTATATCTAATGAATTTTGCAGCAAGCTCTTGTGAGCTCCAAAGTAGATTTAGAAGGATAGTGGGAGTAAAACTCAGATTACTTTGGGTTGAAAAAGAAGATAGAGGTAATAAAAAAATGAAAGCAACAATATAGACTTCTTATTTCAGAAAGATTTGCCATAAAAAAAAAAGAGAAAGATAATTTAGAAGCTAAAGGGAGATATGGGGTCAGTGGAAGTGGCTTAAGCATAGATTAGAAAGAACCACCAAATAGAGCAAAGTTAAAGATATAAGAAGGAGCACAGTGAATAAATTGAGATTTCTGAAAAAGCACAAAGAACAAGAATAAATTGTCTAGTAGAGAAGGGACATACATTTCATGGAAATATGAACAAGATAGATAGAGATGCAAGGTGAGGATGTAGGACAGGCATTTGCAGGAGACCTTGGTTAATGGCTTCCCTTTTTTCTGTAAAATATAGAGTGGGATCATTGAATGAGTGTTAGAAGGAAAGTGGGGGGCAGGCAGGAAGTTGGAGGGGAATGGAGGCTTAAGAAGGAAAAGCACATTAGGCACACACAGAAGGACAAGGCAACATAAAATGAAGAAATGGTGATCCTATTCCCAGTTTCACAAACAGCCAAACTGAGAAGAAACTTGAAAATTCTTATGTCAGAGAACAGAGATCCCTGACTACCTCTAAATCCAGATCTTGCTCTCATTCAGGAATATCCTCAGATTAGCCCGGCACAATGAGAGCCTATGGAATCTGTGGTATTATCTAGAAAAGCAGCTCAATTTGTTAGGACATCACAGAGAGAGGACAGCATCTCCTCAACTGTGTGAAGTGACTGATCCAGGAAGTATCCACAATAAAAATTGTCCTCAGAAAGGAAAAAACATTAGAAGATAGCAAACCTTCTTGTGACTCCAAAATTAACTGACATGCAAATGAAGCCAAATCAAAAAGATAAAATGATTTTTTTAAAGTAACTTTCCTAGAAAATCAGGCTAGAGAATAGAGGAGGGATTTTTCTTTTATTTATTTCTTTTTTTTTTTTTCTCTGCCAGATGAGTAATTTCAGAACAACTGCTGAGTGCTAAACAATAAGACATTCAAGGACCAAAACGAGAGAGTCATTTTTTTCACCACAACACCCTCGGGTAGCTGTTCACTGTCTCTGGCAGACAAAATTATTTTCCAGCTGTCTCCTGGAGGACCATCTATAAACAAATTAGAAATTTCAAAGGGTTTGTTTTCTGCCTTCTGGCTGCTAGTAGGGGCCGTTCCCTTTGTGTCCTTCATATGAAAAAGTAATTTAACAAAGAAAAAAGAGAAAGAGCATCTCAGTTCAAAACAGACAAGCATGTACAGCTCCTACCCCTCCCTTCTGTCATCCCCCTCTGTCCATTGTCATGTTTGGTCAGTTTTCTGTCAAAACAACTTTTATTGTATGCAGCTTTCAGTGCTGTAGGGCTCTAAGAACTTGAGAGACAAGCTGTTTTCCTACAGCAATTCCATCAATAAGATGAAAATGGAAAATGAGTACTGATTTATGGCTGATTCTCCTTAACAAATAGCCACAGTGAACACCCACCTAGCTATGGAGGAAGAAAAACTTGAAAGTGTGACGATTTGCTACCTCGCTCAGATTCAAATCTCGCAAGAGAGCTCTCCAAGCATTTTACAACAGCTTGTCAAGCAAGGCACAAGGACATATTTCAACAGGAAGAAAAAATCAAGTCTACTTCACACTAACTCAAAACAGGAATTAAAATTTAAAAACCTTCTTCTCCCCAACCCCCTCCCCGCCAAAAAAATTCTAGCTGTTTGGAAGCAGCAGGTATGTAGGTATAAGAAACACATTATACTTCACATGAGAAAGCTAGCAAAATTGGTCCCCAGTTTACTGATAATAAAACAAAGACCTAAACAATAGGGAAGATCTGGGTACAGCGAAGCAGTGCACTTTCTTGAAGACAGGACCAGCAGGCCAAGGTCACTGCTTCTTGTTTTATGTGGCCCACAGTCAGCATATGGACAATAAGATACATTCCTGAGTTCTGGCATGAAAAGCCTATTTTCTCGTTCTTATCTTTGTTTTCATTCTTTGGGATTGATTTGGGGCTTGGCTGGCAATCAAGAGCTGAAGAACAGGAGGTTTACAAATACAGCTATTTCTAGCATGCTGATACGCTCTACTAATCATGGTTTAAGTGGCATGCCAAATCTAGACTCTGCTTTCTAGGGCCCCATTCAGAGGTTTGCACTTTAAGGTGAAGAGGTCTTGAAAGCTTTCCTAGCACAGTGTATTTCATTTAAGGAAAATTCTTGGCTCAGGAAAACCAATTTGAAACTATTGGGAGTGTGCCAATAGGGAGGAAAATACTGTATGGCTTAATTAGGTGCTGTGGATTTTTTTTAAAAATTAAAACATGTATTTTTCATACCTTTATTTCCAATTCCATGTCTGGATTCTGCAGGTAATCTCCAGCGGGAATGCCAGCTGTGGGGTCAAGAAGAGAATGCAAAATGGCTTTGCAGGAGTGAAAGCTTCAGAGGAGTCAGAGGCCAAGTCTGGAGCGCGTGTGTGCGCATGTGTGTATGTACTTCTTGTTGGGGGAGGTGGAGGTGAACGTGTGGGATGCTAGTGAATGTAGTGAAGATGCAGGACAGAAACATGATGCCCCAACTTGGCTAAAGCTCGAATACCACCCCAGAGCCCTGATTAAGCCACATTCTCGGGACATTTAGGTCATGAGCAACAAAGAAACCATTTTCTCATTGCCTACTAACAATACTTTCACTCATCCTCAAATAGGTTCCTTCCATACATATCCCCAAATGTATGTGGGAACTGGTAAAGAAACAAACAGTTTTAAATTCATTTACTTTTTAAAACCACATATGCAGGAGACATTTTCCTAGTCTGTTTCCCATGAGTGGGATGAAGCCATCCCTTTCTGCACATGTTACAGAAAAGCATAATCTTGAAATTACAGTAAAGGAGTCAGATTTCAATGAGAGTATTTATAGTACTTGGGCTAAGATGACTGACCTGGCTTCAAATGACTAATAGAGAACAGACAATATTTCTTCCTTTCCCCAAAAAACATAAAAGATTATGGTATTATGCTAAACATAAGATTTAATAAGCCCAAACACATGTCATCTAAGGAAGATGAAATACAAGCCACAGAGGGAGACTAGGTAGTGTATTCGATACCATACTTCAATTTTACAAATTCTTTATTTCCTTTACCAGATGGGTCTTTTTAAACTTCCTCCCCACGAACCATCATCCTGATGGCAAACCCACATGCATCGCTTCAGCATCTGCAAGCCCTTTCCCGGATCTTAGCTAGGCACTGTGCATGCAGGGTTAATGCCAACCTTAAGCAGTCCTCTGCCCTGAGTAAGGTTGTTAAACAGGAACATTTGACTCATAATTTGTTCTCTTCATGTTAAGTAGATTGTAATAACTCAGCTGTCCAGGATCTGTTTATCAATGCTCTGTGGCTTTCAGCAGCAAATATTTTATAACCACTAAGTAGATGTTCAGACCACTCATCAAATGAAAATCTCCTGTACTCAGAGCTGATTTTATCATCATAACCCACCAACTGGAGAGCCCTGGAGAGGCAGTAACCCTGCCCCAGATCCTATCAAGCTGAGCCAGATCCTCATTCTGGGGTATTTTCTTACACTAAATGACTTTATTAGAAACTGGCTCACTCTCAGAAGAGGCTATAACATTTCAGGGATTCTTCATTGGCCTATCCTGTCCAAGTAAATTGTCATTTTATTTAGTTTTATTATCTCTTTTATATGCATGTCAATAAAATTGAAATGGGGTATAAGGAGTAAAAGGGATGGATATGAGGGAAGATGTGGATAAGAAGGAAGCACAGGAGGTAAAAAAAATAAGGGAGACAAAACAGGGATGTTCGAAAAGGGAGAAGCAAGAGAAAGGCAGGTAAATAGATCCTCCACAATCTGCATTATGTTGATATTGTACATGTTCAAATGATCTAAATGTAGATCATTTGAAAGTGATGAAAGAAATTATTATTGCCACAGATATGCTTTCTTCATAATAATCTGATTTTTCTTAAGGGACTTCAGTAGTTCTGGTATTTCCTATTTAGCATATAAGGTATTATCCCCAAAATGAAGGTATATAACTATAGGATATTGGTCAATTGTTAAAGAATTAGTAATGAAACCAGATCCATTGACCTACCGTGCATATAAGGAACCTATTAAATAATGTAATGTCTAAAATAGCATAAGAATAAAAAGTTAACATTCATCATTTCATTATTAAGTGAAACCCACATGTCGAAGAAAATGCTGATTCAATTTTTTGAAACAAACTTTTCAGAATTTTCAGTTACATAAACAATTGAATTGCCTATATCAATTAAGCTTCTTTAAGTTAGGAGACTGTCTCTTGCAGCCAAGGGGTATTAAAAAATGCCGATGTTGATATTAGGAGTAGGGTTCTATGGTTGGTTCAGCCTGGCTCCCTTGCCCACCTGGAGGAGGAAAGAGGTATGACTGAGAGGTACTGGAGAATAACAGTCCTCAGGTGTACACAGAATGTGGGAGAAGCATTTCTCCAAGGGAAGAGGGGCCACTGATAGCAAAAGACAGCAAAAGAAATGCAAGGCAGACAAAACCACGTACAGCTCCTGTCCTGAAATCCTCTCTCCCCCTATCTGTCCCAATTGTCTGTGGATTACAATAGCCACATTAATCACAGAGTATCAGTCCCATCACTATGACAACTTCTGAGAATCTCATAAGGAAAACGATTTATAATTAGAAGAGAAATAGAAAGGTTATTAGAGGAAATGTCTCACAAGAAAATGATATTTAAGCCGATCTGAGGGATAAGTATCAGGTAGTAAAACCAATTTGAGTAGAAGCCATTGAGGTCTAGGGAACCCTAAATGTGAAGTCTCTTAATTCTAAAGAAGTTGGGAATCTACTCTAACTCATATGTAGTAAGACACAAGAGACAATAGCTCTCACTCTAACAACAACATCAAAAAGGGCTGAGAAAGCTGCAGAATCAAAGTTTATAAAAACCAATCAGAAGAGGACTTAAAGAAACCCAAATGAACATAATTCCCCAAAATGAGAAACATTTTACAGGATAGAAAAGACAGCACTGCTCTCATGCCTGGCAAAACTGCAGCAGAAAAGGGATCTACCACTGACTTGGCAGCCAGAATTCTAGTAACCATTTATTTCACAGCCTCAGGTGGAAACCATGACAGAGTGAAACCCAAAGGAGGCTGGGCCAGCCACAGAGCTGTCTCCAGCCATTTATCGTATCTTTTCCATGGATTCTCACTGAGTGCTCAGGGGTAGAAGACCTACAGAGAAGGGCAGACAAGGAGATCTGAGAGACATACTCCTTGAGATGGTATGGTATCTGCCTATCTAGCTATCTATCTGTCATAGATACGTGTGATACACACACATTTTTTTTATTATAATATGTATGTACACATATACGATTTCTTTATATTATATGACATTGTATATTATACAGCACAATATGTACATATGAACACATATAAACATTATTTCTTTAAATTCTTTTACTAAAGTAAAAATACTAATATCGATTATGATATTTATAACATATAGGAGTAATATATAAAATGACAAGTACACAAATTATGGGAAAGGATAGAGGAAATAATTCTATTTAAAATTACTTATGCTGCTCATTAAAGTGATGATGATTAAATCATTTATAACTAACAATCTAAAGCATTTACTAAAGATAAATTTAACACAAAGAAGCATAAAGACAACACACAAAAGAAAATGGAATACTAAAACAAATGCAATTCACTCAAGAGAAGGAAAGGGGAAACAATAGACCAAAGAACAAATAGATGAACAATAAAACATTAACAAGGGAGAATTAAATGCAACATGCCAACAATTATATTAAATGTAAATGAACTAAACTTGGTAAAAGGCAGAATTTATTAGATTGGTTAAAAATAAGACCCAATTTTATGCTGTTTCTAAGAAACATTTTAATTATGAAGCATTAATAGTAAACTGAGAGTAAAAGGATAGAAGAGGGTATAACATATGTGATAGATAATCTCCAAGAAGGCCACTACCTTATTTGGACAAGCATGGAGCTCATCACATTGAAAGGTACAACAATCTAATTTCCCTTCCCTGGAACCTATACTGGCTTTAGTAATTTGTTTAATGAAGAGAATATAACAGATACGAAATTCTGGGCCACAAGGCTACTTTATCATAAATCTTGCAGCTTCAGCTTGAGGTTCTTAGAGTGCTTACTTTTTGGATACTCCCCTTAAGAAACCAAGCACCATACAGTGAGAAACCTGGGTCTTCTTCCCCTGTGGAAGGAGACAAAAGGAAGAAGGGGGTTGGAATTATACTATATGAGATCTTCTCACATGGATAGAAACATCTGAAATGAGAGGGAAATATTTCACCCTAAAATTCCCTAACTGGATCTTTGTCTCAACACATTGGGCTTAACCATCAAGTACATGGTATGCTGAGGGCCTAGGAGAGAAGTGGGTGGCTATCACACTGGAGTAAAGATAGGAGTATATCACAATAAGCATTCATGAGGTCATTTCCACAATGCCATTCTGTTTGAGGTATCTTCCTGGGACCACTGGGAAGCAATATTGATTTTTCCACCCAGAATGCTCTAAAATGAGTTTGAATGGTACAGTACTTAAATTAACTTTAAAGCCCCTCTGCATCCAAGGCTAAAACCCACTTACAATTCTACTGCTCACCCTGAAAAATGTTCAGGCACATTCTCTGACATAATATATAAAAGAGTCAGTAATGAAATTGACAACATGAAAAATCCAAAAAAATACATATAGTTCAATCAAAAACTGTCAACAAGGTAGAGATGATTCAGATTTAAAAAGAAACACCCTCTCATTATCATATTAAAATTCAAAAGCATTACATTTTAAATACACTAAAGTATAGATCAAATTATTTTGCCCTTATGAGTAAAAGTTAAAATCTAAAAAAATTAAAGTTAAAAATCTGTTTTTCTTAACCTAGTGAGTTAACAGTTCTAAGTCTAAAATTCTTAAAGCTCAAAATTCATCCTCCCTAATTTAGTATTCTTTCATCTCTCAGGTAAAGAACTTCGTGATGCCTCAGTAAAGTTGTTCCTTCAACAGCTTCATCTCAGGCTATCTCTCTTTGGGACAGATTTATTTCCTTCTGTGTATCAAAGTGGTATTGAAGTGCCAATTCTTTGTGAACATCCCTTAGATTCTGAACCCAATGCTGATGTGTGGAAAGGTTTTTCTACTCCACCAAGAAATTCCTGGACACAGTTGGGTATCCTATAATTTATCTCGATATGACACTATCTACCAGGAAATAGCATCAGATTCCACATGTGAAGGGCTCGGTCTCACAAGATCACCCTGCATTTCAGATGCCAATAATAAGTCCAGGTTGTTATCTGTACTTCTGGTCAACCAGCTAGAAATCAGAGATTTCAACAACATACTTTATGGGTTTGATTAATTTTCAAAAGCAGCTCACAGAACTCAGGAAACCCATTTTCTCACTACATTACCAGTTTTTTGCAAAGGATATTAAAGGCTTTCTCTCAGGAACAGCCAAATAAAAGAGATGCATAAAGACAAGGTGTGTGAAAGAGCATGAGAACTTCAATGCTTTCTCTGAGCACACCACTTTCCCCAAATCTCTACATGTTCAGCAATCCAGAAGTTCTTTGAACCTCATCCTTTTGGGATTTTATAGAGGCTTCATTATACAAACTTGATTGATTAAATCATTGGCCATTGGCAAGTGAGTCAATCTTCAGGTCATCATCTCTCCCCTGGAGATCAGGGATAGGATTGAAAATTCCAACTCTCTAATTCATAGTTGGCTCCACTGGCAACCAGCCCCCATCCTTCGGTACTTTGTAAAAGTAACCTCATTAACATGACAAAAGACATTTTTGTTGGAATTCACTTAGGAATTCCAAATGGTTTTAGGAGCTCTGTGTCAGATATGGGCCAAAGATACATTTCTTACAATAAATTGTAATATCACAATCCCTTTTCTAAGATCCTGAACATACAAAATTATCATAATCCTAGCTCTACAACCACCAAACTGAGAAATCAAAGTGATCTTCAACCTCTAGAACAGTTACTGCAAGCAAACGTGTATTCTGAGGACCCATTCTAAGAATTACTAGAGGCCACAGAGCAGAAATTCAATGTCTGAGGGAAGAGAATAGATAAAAACACTTGGTTCATCATAAACATATATAATCACCTGATGCCTGTTAATGAGAATCCACAAACTGAAGTTAAAATTAGCTGGGAGAAATCTCCCAGCAAAATGTTTTATGTTAGCACTATTTATTCACCATTTCTGTAGTACTCTCTCTAAACTTACTGTCTCATTTCTCAGAGTACACTTGAGATACTGCTACCTTGGCCTCTTGTATTAGAATTGGTTAGGGAAGAATTTTAACCTCTACACTGAATATATTCAGCACTCTCAACTGGATATCTACTTGCAAAAGGATAAAGTTGAACCCCCACCTCATACTACGTACAAAAAACTCAAAATGGATCACAGCTAAATGTAAGAGCTAAAACTATATACCAATTAAAAGAAGCCAAACACAGAAGGTCACATATTACATGATTCCATTTATATGACATGTCCAGAATAAGCAAATCTATTGAGACAAAAGTAGATTTATGTTTGCTAGGGGTACAGGGTAGAGAGTTGAAGGGAGTGGGAAGTGATTGCTAATGGTTGTAAGGTTAATTTTAGGGGTGATAAAAATGCTCTGGAATTAGAGCATGGTGATGATTGCACAACCTTGTAAAATATATTGGATTGTATACTTTAAAAAAGTAAGTTTTATAGTATGTGAATTATATTCCAATTTTTTAAAAAAGTGCTTTCAACATATTCTTGAACCAAAGCTGCTAATACTTCAGAATGCCCCAATACTATTACCAAAGCCTCAAAGTGCTGTCTTTCCTGGCACATTCTCTTGAAACCAATTGTATCAGATTTGTATAACCACTTAAAACAGCAACTATTTATTTGCTCAATATTATGCAGGTGCCTACCTGCAGTCGAGCCGAGCTGAGCTTAACTGAGTAGTTCTGGTCTTGGATGGTTTCATGTATCTGCATTCAACTTCTAGGTCAACTAAGGACTATGTAGTCTAGAACAGCCTCAGCAGAGATTATCTTTGCCCATCATCCAACGAGGCTGGGATTATTGTCATGAAAGCAACAAGTTTCCGGGAGTGAAGGAGTGATAAAGGGAAGTATGCCTAGAGGAAGAGGCACATCATCACTTCCATTGCATTCTATTGAATAAAATAAGTCACAAAGCAAGTGGAAATGTAAGGGATGGGAAGTGAATTTTACTGCTTGATGGGAGAAACTTAATAGAAATTGTATAAAGTATAGATTCAGAAAAAAGTAAAAATACTTGGAGTTTTTATAATTTACCACAATCTAGAGCAGATTTTCCAGACAATAGCTGTGCAGTGAGTCTAGAGTATACCCAGTGTTTATCAGAGAGAGAGAACACAGGGTTTCAGAGGGATATTTCTAAGAAAAAGAGAGAGAGAGAAAAGAACTGATAACCTAATGTCTTATATTGAAAGTTTTAGAGTTCTTTCAGAAAGTTTTGATATGGATTGCAAGATCATATAAAACAATTTTTTTAGGGTCAAGTAGGCAATATGATTGTGTGAAATGGCTAAATGTCAGCAAAGAATGAGCTACAGAGTATATGCTCAGCTTAAAACATTCAAATTATTAATTTCAGAAAGAAAAAAATGGATTTCAAATATGTTAAATATAGTATAACATAGTTTATTGCATATATAGTCATATTTACATATTTACTTATATATATTTACATGATCAAATAATCCAAACACTGAATATTAATCAACTTCTAGGTCAATTAGAAGAACCAATGTAATACAATTACAAGGGGAGTATAAAGTGTGAAAAGATGTGTTTTGGGTAAAGGAATGGGGTGAAAGTTGGGGAATCAAAATCAAACAATCAATAGAAAACTCATAATATCCCAAGCAGTGTTAGTAGTAACTGAGACAAATCTTTGATTTACTAAGAAATTTCAAAGATGCTAACTAAAATGACTAAAATGTAAGTATATAAAACTAGTAAATATTAGAGAGTTAATATGTCCTATATGTTATATTAACATGCTATATTTGTCAAAGAATAAGTTTATTTGAAAAAACCTGGGCAAAGTAGTGCAAGGCTTAATTCAAAACGTGTTAATTACATTAGAATAAACATAGCAAAAGCAGTTTTAAGATTTGTGGTTTTACATGGTCAATTTTTGTGGCTACCTTTAAAAATAGTAATTAATGTAGCCACAGAATGATAATATACAAGGTTATAATCTCATAGTTTACTGAGAAGATTTCCAAAATTTATCAGAATGTGCTTGAAATTATTCTATTCTTGAACATGGGTTTAAAATTATCATAGGACAATTATCCTTCTCCTCTTTTAAGTTAAATTTGGTAACTTTGTCTTAAGTAGGGCCATCTATTTTAAGCATAACCTTGAACTTCATACTGAGAAACTTAGTATTTGTTAATTCATATGAAGTCTACAATAGTAGAACATGAAGGCAAACAGATTCCTGAATGAAAAAATAATCTCCTCATCCTCTAATTTGAGTCCAAGTACTTATTTTTAGCTCCAAGGCTTTATAATTTTTATAAAACAAGATTGCCCATAAATCTTTCTTGTCAGAAAACCAACAGTAATTGACAGAGTTTTTTAGATCTTAGCCTCCTTGAAGCAATTCCCTCAGTTTTCTGAAAACCAGGTACCAAGGTTTCTCCTCAAGGCCAATTAGATTGATGTATTGGCTAGTAGGGATTGGTAACCTGTAAAATGAGGAACTGGCCAGAGCCATTGTTCCCCAAGGCATGCTCTTGAGGCACACCTGAGTTTCATTCAAGTCTTCACTATGTAATTCCCTCATTTTAAGCAGAGCATGTGGGTAATAAAAAAAATGTTTCTCAGTGGTAAAATCACTCTGTCCTATCAAACAGACCACATCTACAGGACCACTGGGAAACCAAGCATCTGTTTTGTGATTTTTGAGGCCAACAACAAGGAATCAAACTCATCTATACTTTTTGGTGCTAGTGTCTTATCTCTAACTTAAAACTTCTAGATGAAAAGTTAAGGGGGCTTGGATTTTAAGCAAAACTTTCTAAGAGTTTTAAATTATCTTGGTATGGATAGATTCTATAAAAACAAAATGACTATCCATTTGAAGGTTGTTTTAAATTTTTTATTTAATTGAGTGGTCATCTATCTATTGGTATCTACTTTGTGAAGCAGACTGAACAAGAGAGTGAGGCTTGCTCAGATCAGTAGCTTAGAGGCCCAGTCCTAAAGATCTTACT
Source organism: Macroglossus sobrinus (assembly GCA_004027375.1). NCBI lineage: Eukaryota > Metazoa > Chordata > Mammalia > Chiroptera > Pteropodidae > Macroglossus > Macroglossus sobrinus. Next base: position 936,609 of record PVKZ01000051.1, read on the forward strand.
TTAGTCATGGAATCAGGTGTTTAACAAGGGTTTGCAAACTCATAGCCTATAGGTAAATTTAGTCTAGAATCCTGTTTTGTATGCTTCTTTTGTTGAGTTTCTAATTTGAATACTTTAAACTGGGCTTGAAGTTGCTAGCTCATTCTTTGCTGACTTATATTTATTTGGCCACTCCACACAAATATATTACCCACCTGACCCCTGAAAAAACTGAGTTTGCATCTCTGATGTAAAAAACTAAATATACCATAAAAGAAAGAAACACAGACTTTCAGTCTGAAAGAGATTCATGAATTCTGGTTCTGCTACTTAATAAACTGTGTAATATTAGGCAAGTTATAATACTTCTTTGAGCCTTAGTTGTGTTTTTTTCTTTTTTTTTCTTTTTAACCTGTAAATGGAGCTAAAAATACTATTTCACAATGTGATTATGAGAATTAAACAAAATAATATTCCTTATTTGTACAAGATCTGTCACAGATTGTGAAGTCTGTATATAATTTGGCACTCATTCTTTTACTCTCCTGCAGTACAGAAGCTCAGAAGAAGGATCCATTAATTCTGGCTGGCTATTCAGGAAACACTTCACAAAAGCAAGTGGCCATTTGAACTGGGCCATGCACTATGGAAAGGATTTTAATGGACAAAAGAGGATTGTGGGGCTTTCTGAGGTTTAGATTTTTTTCTTTTACAGAAGGTGGGAAACCAGGCCATTTGATGAGGCTTTTTTGTGTGTGGCCAGATGGTAGAGAGTTTGTCCATAGGGCAAGCAGAGAGCAAGTCTGGAGCAGGAGCTGCAATCTATGACTTGTTTTCACATGCCCCTACCATGCAGTACAAAGCTATATTTTTAGGGTGTGTGTTGGGCCCAAAAGCAATGCCCCGGTCCCTGCAGCTGAAATCTGGACTATGAGGGCTTAGAAAGGCCACTCATGGCAGACAACCATGAAAGGAAGTATTAGGCCCTAGGGACCAATTCTATAGTTCTCATCATGCACAGATATTTCTTGAGAACAAACTCAGAGGCTATATATTACTCAAATGATTTCTCCTAGAGTTCAATGATGGGCAAATTATGTTCTTCTTGGTGGTTAGGATTACTGAAGTATGTTGTACAAATCCTTCTGAGTAGTCTGTAACTTCTACAGGTAGAATAATGGAATTGTGGTTGGATAAGTGGGTTGTTTTTGTGCGGATTCTGTCATGTCTGACGATGTTATGATTTGTGTAGGGTAAGTAGGAACAGAGCATTCGTGAGGGACCAGTTGCATTGTTTCCTCAGGCCACCGGTCTGTACCAAGTGATGAAGAACATGCTTGTAGGCATGAAGGAATGTGAACAATGATCTCAAAATCCAAGATGTAAACTTGGAGCAAGAATCTGAGATCAGGAAGCCTGATACTTCAAGTAGATAAAATTCTTCCTTCATAACAAGGTTGCACAAGTTACAAATGTGGGGAGAATGAAGGGAGAATAAAGTTCAGGGGATAATGTGTATCATTCAAGAAAATGCATTCATCTTTCAGAAAGAGAAATTAAGAAAACAATCTCATTTACAATTGTACCAAAAACAATAAAATACCCCACAATTGAATTAATCAAAGAGTTTAAAAAAAAACCTGTTCTCAGAAAATTATAAGTCATTGAAAAAGGAAATTGAAGAAGATAAAAATCAATGGACGTGTAGACTGTGCTCATGGGTAGGAAGAATCAACATTATTAAAATGGCCATACTACCCAAAGCAATGTGTAGATTCAATGTAAACTCTATCAAATACTAATGGTATTTTTCACAGAGCTAGAACAAATAATACTAAAATTCATATAGAACCATAAAAGACCCTGAATAGCCACAGCAATCTTGAGAAAGAAGAACAAAGTTGGAAGTATCACCCTACCTGATATCAAACTATACTACAAGGTTACAGTATCAAAACAGTATGGTACTGGCAAAAAACAAATATATTGATCAATGGAATTGAATAGAGACCTCCAAAATAAATCTATACCTATATGCTCACTTAATATATGACAAATGAGTCAAGAATATACAATGGGATAAAGATAATTTCTTCAATAAATGGTATTGGGGAAATTAGACAGATATATGAAAGAAAGAAACTGGACCACTTTCTCACAACATATATAAGAATAGACTCGAAATGTATTAAAGACTTAAATGTAAGACCTAAAACCATAAAACTTCTATACAAAAACATAGGCCTTAAACTCTCTGATATTGCTAACAGTAATTTCTTTTTGGATATATCTCCATGGGCAAGGAAACAAAAGAAAAAAATAAACAAATGGAGCTACATCAAACTAAAAAGTTTTTGTATAGCAAAAGAAACCATCAACAAAACAAAAAGACATCCGATCGATTGGGAGAAGATATTCACTTATGATACATCTGATAAGGGGCTAATATTCAAAATATATAAAGAACTCATGCAACTCAACAATAATAAAACAAACAATCCAATTAAAAACTGGGCAGAAGACCTGAACAGATATTTCTCCAAAAAGGAAATACAGATGGCCAATAGACATATGAAAAGATGCTCAAGATCACTAATCATCAGAAAAATGCAAATTCAAACCACAATGACATATCACCTCACACCTATCAAATGGCTATCATCGATAAATCAAAGAACAACAAGTTTTGGTGAGAATGTGGGGAAAAGGGAATCCTCATACATTGTTGGTGGGATTGCAAATTGGTAAAGTCACTATGGAAAACAGTCTGGAATTTTCTCAAAAAATTAAAAATAAATATACTTTTTGACCCAAACAATAATTCATAAACCAAAATAACCTATGCACCCCTGTGTTCGTGGCAGCACAATTTACAATAGCCAAGATATGGAAGCAACCTAAATGCCCATCAACAGACAACTGGATAAAGAAGTTCTGATCCATATATACAATGGAATATTACTCAGCCATTAAAAAAATAAAATCTTACTATTTACAATGATGTGGATGGACCTAGAGGTTATGATGCTGAGTGAAATAAGTCAGACAGGGAAAGATAAATACTATATGATTTCACTTATATGTAAAATCTAAGGAACAAAAAGAACAAACTAATAAAAAACCGAGTCACAAATATAGAGGACAATCTGGTGACGACTAGAGGAAAGGGATTTGGGGGGCTGGTAGAAGAGAGTGATGGGTTAAAAAAGTACAAATCAGCAGCTGATAGATGGTCATGAGGATGGAGAGTATGGCATAAGGAATGCAGTTAGCATTAATGTAATGGCTAGGTAGAGAGCCAGAGGAGAGAAAAAGCAATTAGGGGGATTGTTTTATAAACTTTATGTGGCTAACCAATGTACTGTATACTTGAAACTAATAAAAAAATTTTTAAAAGTGCATTCATCATCATGACTACAGAATGATATATAATTATGATCTAAAATAAAGTCCATATTGAGAGTACCCAAAGAAGTACAGGGGTTACAAACAGAAGGTCCCCCCACAAAGTAGCCTTGTTTATTAAGTGGCCTGCCTTATGTATCTTAGATTGGTAACACCAGAATTAGGCACCTGGCCTGACCACACCACAGGCACTGTGCCTACCTGGCGATGCATGCTATGTTCAAGTGCCCATGAGGGACCCAATAAGAAGCTACTTGTATAGGCACAGCACACTGCCCTACTCTAGTATGAAGATTAGGTGCTGTGGTGTGAGTTTTTGCAAAATTCTATCTTTGAAGAAGTCTATAAATTCCAAGTAATTGGAGAATTCTAATGATCTGGACAACTCCTCTTGTACTTTCCTAAGACAATTTCTAATTATCTAGTCAAGGCGTTGACCCATGCTACTCAGGTAACCAAGTGAGAATGCAAAATCCCCAGTACGAAAGTCTACAAAACCTATCCCTTAAAGAGTTAATTCACAGTACTGCCCCACATTCTTGTTGATAAAGCTGTCGAACATGAGTATCCCATGTTTAGGAATCTTGGGTCAGCCCTGTATCCAGGGTCACCCTGTTAAAAGCTACAAATCACCATCACTCCACTACTTCAGTAAAATAGCACTTCATTGCAGTCTCTCTTAATCACTAAACCTTGGCTCTCCATAGGTAGTTGCTTTTGCTATCATCTGTTAGGAAAATTGATGGACAATCCTAAAATCTCTCAGGATGCAGGTTTCAGTTTTCAACATTTGAAAATCATCAGATAGCTGCCTTGCTCCATATTGTTTTTACTCATTTTTTTTTAATTTCTTTTTTCACCACAGTACTGCATTTCCTATAAGCAGCACATGTGATGAGGCCATTGATCGCCACTGGATAATAAGCAGCTGGATCTGGAAGCTTGTATAGCACATTCAATGTTCAAATTGCTCTCATCAGGGGATGCCTAATGTGCCTGCCATGGGTTCTGTTGGACTAAAACTGTCAGAGAGGCTCTAATACAAGTAGATTCCGAATGCATGATAAACTCACGATCATTGGCAACTTGCAGATACACCCATGGGTGCGTCATATAAAAATTCAAATTTTTAGGTACTCTTGAAAAATAAACGCTTAAAAACAAAGTTTTTATATTTCTACAGGGCAACAATCCTCAAGACCCGAATAAAAACTTCCTCCTTTACACTGGCATGTTCTCTCTAACCGCCACAATCTTCTTCTCTCCCTGTTGTGTAATACAGACATTCATGTTTGTATACCTTAATTTTAAAAAAAAGAGGAGATGGAGTAGCATGATAAAAGGAAGGAAGATATAAAGTATGAATTACTTGAAAGGGTATATACTAAGCTATGAAGATAGAAAGATAGTTTGAAACTACAATGGAATGGGCTATGAAAACCATCCTAAGCAACTGAGCTTATTCTTCAGGTACTATTAAGAAACTGAAGGCTTCTATTTAAAAGTTTAACAAAATGTAAATTGCTTTAGAAAGATACCTTCAGCAGCAGTGTATGGAGGACACAATATACAAGTCAAAGACTAAAAGCAAGGAAGTTATGACAGAAGAGTGTATGTAAGAGAAAATGAGAGTATGACTTACAGCCTTGCCATAACATTGGCAAGGAGGAAAGAAATATGAGAGAGAATTCGGAGATGGAATTCACAGAACTTAGTAGCCAAGTGGTTGGATAAGAGTAATGAAACAAAGATGAGTATAATGATTCCATACTAAGTATCTGGGAGGATACCACTAAACCAAGCTAGAGTTTGAGGACAATTAGATTGGGAGAAAGGGGAGTTCCATTTGAATGTTTTAAAATGGAGGGAGAGAGAAGTGATTTAATATGGACACATCCAGCAAATGGAGCTTGGGAGAAAAGAACTTGATATAGGGACTTGGAAACCATCAACATAGCAATGATATTTAAAGCCAAGAACTAAGTGAGATTGTCGAGGACAAGAGGGGCATACAGAGCCTTTAGGGATGCTATACTTCCAGAGATGGTGATGGAATAAGTGTCAACAAGTGAGAATAAAAAGAAGACAAGAGAGATGCGTATGTAATGGATATTTTCTATTTGCCCTTCCATATCCACTTTCCACTATGCTCTGTACCTAGGGAGGCTGACTTGTATGAGCTGCCTGCATGAGCTCCACTGTCCTCTGGCACCGGGTCTGATTTGGTCAACAGAAGTACTGGCAGAGATCAGGTGACGGCAGGAAGTGAGGTTGAACTCTATTTCCCTAGTGCTTTCCCTAATGAATTGCCTCAGGTTATCTATCTCTCTCTGAGGTCCATAATTTCTGTCAGGTGGGTCTTCCCCACACAGCAGTTCTGCTTTTTGCTCCCACCATTCAGCCCTAGCAGTGGTTACAGCTCCCCATCTCTAGTCTCTGTATACCATTTCATTGCTAGTTGGCTCCCCCAATCATTTATAAAAAGCCTCTATATTATACTCCCTTCAGTTACTCAGTGTGAATATGCCATCTGTTTCCTGCTGGGATCCCAAATGATTCAAGGAGTAAGTCCAGGAGGACGCAATATCCTGGAAGCCATGGGAGCGTTTACAGAAATGCTACACAATGGAATAAGGACTAAACAGAAGCACAGTTTGGCATTTGTTTTCAGAGGTCTGGTGTAGGCAGAAATCAAGATGTAAGGTTTGGTGGAGAAAATGAGTGGTGAGAGAAAAGACAGGCATTGAGTAAAAAACATTGCTTCAAAAAGGCTGATGGTCTAGGAAGGAAAAGGGGAGATAAGACATCAGTCTGAAACTGAACTAATCTTTGCTTTTCAAGCTAAAGAGAGACAGAAATAGCACCATAAAACATTTTTTTTTGGTCAATTGCCTCATTGTCACATGATTTAAATGGCCTCCTTAAATTAGCAAATCACCTTCTCCCTGTGATTTTAATTTGACAGAAAGGTTTCAAATATGACCAAGAGACAACTAAAGATGAAATATCTAGTTCAGGCTTACCTCTCTGAGTCATTCCGGATATTAATCATTTATAGGACACCATAAGCCACCTCTAGGAAAATGATGATTCTTTATTGCTTGTTAAAAATATTTACATTTTCCTCCACCAGCTGTATATAAGGAATTGATATTTTCTGAATTGCTAAGTCAATAACATCTTCCTCGAGCCATCAAAGGGTTTGATAAACCAGCAAAACATGAGAGCCTCTGCTACAAATAAGTAGGAGGCACTCAGGCTGTCAGGCAATTAAGTGGACCTGAATAAACTGATGTAATTAAGCCTCTTACTGCATAATTATCTTTATTTTAAATGTGTCTTTTGATGAAACATCTGTTCCCTGCTCCAGATATGAAAAGAGGGACCTATGCTTATGAAGAAAACAGAGCTCGTGAGGCCCTCACACATGCTGCCTGGGCTGCTCAGATCCAAGGCAACAAATGTCATTTGTTCCATCCTACATGCAAGAGGCAGGTGTCCTCACGTCCTCAGCCTGCATTCGCCTGACCTCACAGCAGCTGCCTAGAGCACTTTTACACAAAGCAGTCACTGGGTGCTGAAGGGACACTCAGAAGCAAGCAGGGCATCTAGCTGTAAGTGCTGGTGCTTTGACCATCTTGCAAAGGAGAACAATCAGATGTGTTTACTAAATGAAGGTGGGTATTGGTCAGCACAATTCCTGTCTCCAGGCAGCAGTGCATGACCCATCCCCTTAATTAAAGGTAAACAGAGTCAGTCCAACCTGACTAATACAGGACAGCATTATCATGGTGAATTTCTGTATGATGTTTTTGCTTGACCTCAGTTCTGTAGGCCTCATACTCACTTGTCAATTCTCTATGTTTGAATTAGGGATTTTAGATCACTGTAATGAACATTTAAGTGAGAAAATCTCATGCTTTAGCACAAAATATATTCTGGTGCTGCCACTTGTGGCCTAGGTGACTAACACTTGTTCTCTTTTAACCTCAACTTAACTCTAAGTTGGAAATAATAATACCTACCTCACAGGATGATAGAGAATTGAAAGGTAAGCAGAGAGTTCAATATAGTGCAATGAATATAGTAGCTGATCTGAATAAACATTAGTTCCCTCCCCTTTCTCTGATCCACCTCTTCTCTTTGCCCATGCAAGAGCCTAAATGCCCATTTCTTAAGTAATGATGAGAAATCACTGACCAGGATTCACATTCAAGATGGAGACATAAGAGAATCCTGAATTCACTTTCTCCGAGAAGAGATCTTTTATGCGGATCTGGTGCCCAAATTTTTTCAGCTGCTGCAAAGGGACACCTTCAGACTGCTCGACACTGGTCTGCAGGACTTATGCTTGCACTCAATGGGATTGTATATATTTGAATATTTTAAAAGCTCCTGCCTGAGGCGTCTGGCTTCCAAAAGCCTGAATCTAGTGCTGAGATCTTCTCTTTTGGGACACTGACATGTCTTGGCACACTTTCAACTACTGGGAACCACTAAACACAATACAATGGTTTGAAGGACAACCAAGAGCTAGGGCAGGGTTGAATAACAAGGTTTACCTTTTACATGAGGCCACTCCTTAAAGACTGGGAAAGATAGCTGTTTTATCTAAAAACCAACAGAGTGTCAAGAAAAATGAAGAAACAAAGGAATATGTTCCAAATGAAAGAACAAGATAAAACCTCAGGAGGACACTGACCAGCACTATCTTTCTCCACAGTGTCTAGAAAATTGGGGAGTAAGGAGTTGAATCTTTGGGATAGTTGTTGAATTGGATCAAAAACAGCCTAATGTATCCGGAGGAACCGACACTATATCTTCAGTGCCCAGAGGCCACAACTGGGTCACAGCTTTCCTAGTTAATAATGAAGACAAACCTCCAGTGCTTTTATCTCCATCTCCTACATTCTGTATTTTGGGCAGCTCCCTTTATAATTATCTCCTTCAACATCTTAATATTATTCATACTAGATTAGCTTTTGGCATTCTAATATCTTGAGCCAATGCCTTAGTCTCTCTTCTTTTTTTCACAGCTCTATTGAAATATAATTCACATGTCATATAACTCATGCATTCAAATTGTACAATTCAGTGGCTTTTAGTATATTCCCAGACTTGTTGCATCCGTCACCACAGTCAATTAAGAACATTTTCATCACCCCAGAAAGAAATTTTATACCCTATTCACCACCTTCCAACTTCTTTATTCCCCCCAACAGCCCTAGGAAATTGCCAACCTACTTTCCGTCTCCATAAATTTGAATATTATGGACATTTTATATAAATGTAACCAAACTATAATCTTTATGTCTGGCTTCTTTCACTTAGCATAATGTCTTCAAAGTTCATCCACATATTAGCATATATTACTATTTCATTTCTTTTTGTTGTCAAATAATATTCTATTATATGAATATACCACATTTTACTTACCCAATTATTAGCTGATAGACATTTGAGTAATTTCCACTTTTTTGGCTATTATGACAAATGTCGTTATATGCACAAAATTTTGCATAAACATACTTTCAATCCTCTTAGGTAGTTATCTAAGGGTGAAATTGTTGAGTAAGATGGTAGCTCTATTTTTAGATTTTTAGATACTACTAGACTACTAGACTACTTTTCAAAGTGACTACACCATTTTAAATCCCCACCAGCAATATATGAGGGTTATTATTCCACATCTTGCCACACTTGCTATTATCTGTCCTTTTGATTATAGCCATCAAAATGGGTGGGAAGTGGTATCTCCTTGAGGTTTTGATTTACACTTCCCTGATGGCTAATTGTCTTGGTCTCTTGCAGAAACATTTCAATGACCCCTACTACAAGCTACCACCTCTGGAAGTTTCTTGCTCTGACTCCTGTATTGGCCATTGGCTAATGGCCAATATAGGCTTTACTACAATAACACTGCTAGCTGCCTAAGACAGTGCTTTTACTGCCCAGAGCTTTGTGATATGTACATCATTCTGCAATAGGAAAGAATGTGAGAAATACATTAGGAATTACTCTTGTCCATCTTAAAGCAAAGGCATTAGGGAAGTAAACATCATGTTAACTAAGAATATACTAAAGGAGCATCTCAGATTCTAAGCTAGGAGGAAAAGTCGAAATCAAATTACAGAATTAATTAATTACTTAAAATCAAGCTTTAAAACCTTATCATCAATGAAGTCCATGATCTCATATATTTACATGTTCCTTATACAGAAACAGAAAATTAAACATTAAAAAGAGCATCAAGAGAGCAGGGTATGAGCCTGGCTTCTAACTTATGATTTTAATGATTTTAATGACTTTAAATAAGTTTTTAACTTTGGGTTCATTTTTTCTAGAATATGGAAAACTATTTCCCCAAGGGGTTATTTTGAGGTTTAATTAAGATAAAGTTGTTGAGCCTGCTTTATAAACTTTAAAACACTGTGTAAATTGTTATTATTAGCTGATATTTATTAATATTTTACAAAAAATTTAATTTTTGATGGGGCTGTTCTTTACATGCACCAAATATGGTATCTTAAAGGGACTTAAAAAAAGGAATCTCAACCTCTTGTGACATTTTCTTTAATTCACTATATTATTTTATATACATAATCTTTATAACCATCCTTAGACAGCAACTCTGGTAAAAGTCAAGAACAGACCAAAACACTCACACATACCCCAGGCACAACAGGGTATTTTGTGTCCCCATTCATGTGAATTGGAGAAGAGGCAGGCATATGGTCTCTGAATGCAGCAGACTGCCATAAAAAACAGCCTCAGAGAAAACTCAGAGCAAAGTGGGGTGTGGGTACAACTTCACAAATGTCTGCATGCCAAGTTAGCATTCATATGCCCTCCCAGGGTGAGTGTGGCCATGCAGCACGTGTTGATGTATCACCCAGGTTTCACATGTGGCTGCTTGCAGTTGATGGATCAACTGGACTAGAAGTACCAAGACAGTCTTATTCACATGTCTGGCAGTTTGCCAACCTGTGGGCTGGAGCAGATCATTTCTCCTCTGTGAGGCCTTTCATCCTTCAACAGACTAAATTAGTTTCCTTTCATGATGGTATCAGGGCAGCTCCTGAAGAAGGCAAAAGCAGAAACTACATGTTCTCTGGAAGCCCAGATCTCATAACTCACACATCACTTCTGCTACATTCAAAGTCAAAGTTAATCACAAGGCCAGCCCAGATACAATGAGGTGAAGGAATAGAATTTACCTTTTGCTGTTGTACAACATTGTATTTCATTTTTTTTCTATTTCAGTAAGGTATAATTAACAAATAAAACTTATATATTTAAAGTACACAGTGTGATGATTATATATATATATATATATATATATATATATATATATATATATATGCATTGGGAAAGGATTTCTACCATCAAGTTAATTAACGTATCCATCACCTCACATATTTATTTTTTTTATGAGAACACTTACATTCTCTCTTAGCAAATTTCAATTATATAATACAGTAGTATTAACTATAACATAGTGTCACTAGGTTATACCTTAGATCATTAGATCTTATTTATCTTGTAACTAAAAGTTTGTACTTTTACCGGCCTCTTTCTGTTTCCTCTACTCCTGAGTCTCTGGCAACCACCATTCTATTTTCTTTTTCTATAATTTTGACTTTTTTTTTTTTCTTCAGGATTCCACATATAAGTGAAACCACGCCATATGTGTCTTTCTCTCTCTGGCTTATTCCACTTAGCATAATGTCCTCCATGTTTATCCATGTTTTTGCAAATGGCAGGATTTGCTTCTTTTAACAGGCTGAATAATATTTCATTGTAAATAAATAATGTGTGTGTGTGTGTGTGTGTGTGTGTGTGTGTGTGTGTCTCACATTTTCTTTATCTGTTCATCTCTCAACAGACACTTAGATTATTTTTCTACTTTGGCTATTGTCAATAATGTTGGCATGAACATGGGAGCACAGATATTACTTCAGAATAGTTTCCAGAGGAAACAAAATTTTACTCAGAAGTAAAATTGCTGGATCATATTTTTAATTTTTTGAGGACCCTCCATGCTGTTTTCCATGGTGACTGTACCAATTTACATCCCCACCAACAGTATAAAAGAGTTTCCTTTCTTGCACAGCCTTGCCACCATCTGTTATCTTATATATTTTTGATAATAGACACTGTAAAAGGAGTAGGGTGATATTTCATTGTGGTTTTGATTTTTATTTTTCTGATGATTAGTGATGCTGAACATTTGTATCTCTTTGGAAAAAATGTGTGTTCAGCTCTTCTGCCCATTTTTTAAATTGTTTTTTTAATTGCTTTTTAATTTTTTTTCTGAGTTGAGTGAGTTTCTAGTATATTTTGGATATTAAATTCTTATTATATAAGTTTTGCAAATATTTTATTTTATTCCATAGGTTGCCTTTAAATTTTTTGTTGATAGTTTTCTTTCCTGTGCATAAGCATTTTAGTTTGGTGTAATCCCACTTGATTATTTTTGCTTTTGTTTCCTTTGCTTTAAGGATCAAATCCAAAAAATCATTTCCAAGAGCAATTTCAAGAAGATTATCCTCTATATTTTCTTCTGGTGTTTTATGATTCAGATCTTACAATGAACTATTTAATGCATTTTTAATTTATTTTTGTGTGTTTAAAATAGGGGTCCAATTTCATTCTTTTGAACATGGAGATCCAGTTTTTCTAACACCATTTGTTGAAAAGACTATCCTTTTCCCATTGTTTATTCTTGGTTTCTTTGTCAAAAACTAGTTGAGCATATGTGCAAGGGTTTATTTCTGGGTTCTCTAGTCTATTCCATTGATCTATGTGTCTGTTTTTATGCCAACATCATACTGTTTTAAATTCTATAGATTTGTATTATAGTTTGAAATCAGGAATGTGATATCTTCAGCTTTGTTCTTTTTTCTCAAGATTGCTTTGGCAGAGGTAGTTCCATAGTGTAGGGGGTAGCACATCTGCTTTACACGCAGAAGGTTCTGGGTTCACGCCCCATTGGGTTCATGGTCTATGGCCATGACACCCTGAACAAGCCCAACGTCTGATCTCAGAAGCTAAGCAGGTTTGGGACTGGTTAGTACTTGGATGGGAGGCCACTTAGGAAGACCAAGTGCTGTAGGCATAAATAATAATAAATTTTTTTAAAAAAATTAAAAAGAGAACAATTGCTTTGGCTATTCCAGGTCTTTTGTAGTTCCATATGAATTTTAGAATTCTTTTTCCTATTTCTGTGAAAATTCCGTGGAACTTTGATAGAGATTATATTGAATCTGTCATTTGCTTTGAATAGTGTGGACATTTTAACAATATTAATTCTTTCAGTCCAGGATTATAGGATATCTTTTCATTTATTTGTGTCTTTCTCAACATTTTTTTTATCAGTGTCTTATGGTTTTCAGAGTACAGGTCTTCCACCTGATTTTACAATGAGCTTACTGCACCACATGAAGTCAACTATCGTTTTACCCATTTTTTAGATAACAGAATTGAGACCCAAGCTTAGGAGAACAGCTTGTGTGACAAATCCAGGTTTGAATCCAGGTCTCTCTGATACCTACTGTTTACTGTTAACCCTAAAGATCTGAAAAAAGGTAATCTTGCTTTCTGTGGCCAAAGTTCACATAAAAATTGCTCTCTCCTTTACACCTAGTATGTCAGGACTCAAACAGATGGTTTCCTTTTAGTGTTTTTATACGAGATTCAGCCTCTCCTTTCAAAGATTTTAATGCCCTCTCCCTGATCTCCAATTTTATGCCTGTTATAGAAATGGGTTCTAAATTGGGCCAAATTCAGTCACAGAATCATGATGTAAACTTCAAAAAAAATAAAGTTTTCCTACGCACCTGAAGAGTTGATTTAGATTTTTAGGCAGCAAAACAGACACACGGACCAGTGGAACAGAATCGAGAGTCCAGAAGTAAACCCATATTTATATGGGCAAATAATTTTTGATAAAAAAAGCCAAAACATACAGTGGAGAAAGGAAAGTCTCTTAAATAAATGATACTAGGAAAACTGGAAAGCCATCTGCAAAAGAATTGAAAGTAGACTGTTGTCTATCACCACACACCAAAATTAACTCAAAATGGATTAAGGACCTGAATATAAGATCTGAAATAATAAAATACACAGAAGAAAACATAGGAACTAAACTCAAAGACCTTGGATTTAAAGAGGATTTTATGAATTTGTCCTCAAAAGCAAGGGAAGTAAAAGCAAAAATAAATGAATGGGACTACATCATAATAAAAAGCTTCTGCTCAGCAAGAGAAACCATCAACAAGGTAAACAGACAATCATTCGAATAGGAAAATATATTTGCAAGCAATGCCTCTAATAAGAGCCTAATGTCCAAAATATACAAAGAACTCATACGACTCAGTCACAACAATAACAAATGATCCAATAAAAAAATGGGCAGAGGACCTGAACAGATACTTTTCCCTAGAGGACATACAAATGGCCAACAAATATATGAAAAGATGCTCAACATCACTAGCTCTTAGGGAAAGGCAAATCAAAACCACAGTGAGATACCATCTCACACCTGTTAGAATGGCTATAATCGACAGAACAAGTAATAACAAATGTTGGAGAGGATGTGGAGAAACAGGAACCCTCATACACTGCTAGTGGGACTGTAAATTGGTACAGACACTATGGAAAACAGTATGGAGTTTCCTCAAAAAAATAAGAATTGATCTACCATATGATCCAGCAATCCCTGTACTGGGTATTTACCCCAAAGACTTGAAAACTGATATCTGAAAAGATATTTGCACATCGATGTTCATAGCAGCATTATTCACAGTGGCCAGGACATGGAAGCAACCAAAGGGTCTTACGATAGATGATTGGCTAAAGGGTTTGTGGTACATATATACAATGGGATATTACTCAGCCATAAAAAGAGATGAAATACTGCCATTTGCAACAACATGGATGGACCTTGAAATAATCATATTAAGCAAAATAAGCCTGACAGAAAAGGTGGAAAATCACATGATATCCTTATATGTGGAATATAAACCTAAAAGCAATAAATAAACAGGACAAACAAACAGAGACTCATGGACATGGACAATGGATTAGTGGTTACCAGAGGAGAAGGTGGAGCGGGGAGGGGGAAAAATAAAATGTTAAAAAAAAAAAAAAGAATTATAGTGAAATTACATGGTTTTATATAACTGAGAACAGTTTAGAAATAAATTCTAGGCCACATTCTTTCAAATTGATATCAAAATCATAAAAATAAATTATCAAAAAGATAGCATAAGCAAACAAATAAACAAACAAATAAATAAATAAATTTTTAGGCTTATGGAGGAGATGTAGAGGTTCTATAGGCTGGGTAATCATTTAGCCTTGGTTTTAATTTTTACTGTCTGTCTGTCATTTGATATCCTAATACACTTTGGCCAGCTCAGTAGAAGTATTTATCTAAAGTATTTTTTTACATGTTAGGAGAAGGACTTTAGAGAGAACATATCATTATTATTTTGGAAAGGAAGAAAGAATAGTCAACAAAGATTGTAAGTTCAGTCTTTTGAGCTCTGTAAATATCTAGCAATTTGATCTTGGACAAGTAATTTCTTCGGTTTAGGCCTCAATTTTCTCATCATTTAAATGAGTGTTAAGCTGAATACCCTCTTAGCTCTTTCAGCTCTGACATTATTTGATGCTAGTGCCAGAGTAAAATTTCATGATATATACTCTACACATTTTTCTTCCAAAACACATTGGCATCGTGTTACATTAGATTGATTCATGTTTCCCCCATGTAAACAATTGTGGCTATTGCCAAAAATTGCTAACAAACAGAAAATAGGTGTGGTATGTTTTAACTTCTTTTTCCTTTAATACTTTGAGCACATTTTTGATGTGTTGAAAAACTGCAAGGTATGCTGCTCTTTATTTGACTCATTAGATAACACCAGAAATATTTCACAGAGCCTCTTTTATACCTTGTCTGGAACATCATGCAAAGCTGAACAAAAATATTTGAACAAGATGTCTTGATTTTTAAAAAAAATACATCTGTGTTAGAGAAAAAAGCAAATGTACGAACTAGATGTTAATCTTTCTGTTTGATAATCAAAGCATATTGATAAGCCCCTGCCAAATAGTTGAAATGTATTATAAATGAACATAACTTTTGTTGGACAGCATGCAGACTGAGCCATAGAATATAGCCTAGAGGTAGAGATACCATAGGATATAGAGTTTGCAGGGGGAAAAAAATCATGATTGAAATTGTGAAATGCTTTGGAAAGCAGAAATTCCAAACTGTCATCTTCCCAGCAGATCTGATTACTCTCATGTGTTCTGATTTCACAGCAAACAGTGATCCAGTTAACATCGAGGAGGAAGTTTCCCAAATAAACCATTTGTGGCATCCTTGGAAATATTTCTGGATGGTTATGTATTATAAGAAGGTCTGGTATCATCTTTAACTAATGTTTGTATTCATTGAGTTTTTTAACTTTAAAAACAATCTTGACATAAGTTCAGGCCTTAACATACATTGCTGGTTGGCACCCAGACTTGTGACTACTTGACCTTTATGAGAAGGCCTGACACAGGGCAGCTTAACCTAATGCACAATGGGATCCAGCATCTCTGGTCTATTTCTCTTCTTTCTGAATGTCCCATAGGGCTCAACTGAATACAGAGCACCTCACTTCTTTATGTGTGACTTGATATTTGAGATCTGTTCAGAAGGCCAAGAAGCACAAGAATAATGCAAATCTTCCATGTCCTAAATTTGTCTCCACACAAAAGCCACTGTAGGATGGAAAGAGGGAAATGGCATACGTATATCTCTTCAGTAGAATTTTCTCTTGGCTTTGCCTTGGCAGCTTGAGGGACCAACCTCCACACACTTTCCCTAATGTCCACCATATTCTTACTTCAAATTCACCTGTCATTCTTTCTACCACTGTCCTTCCACTACCAACTCAGGCACTATCATTTTTCCTCCTTACTTGATTATACCAGCCTGGGTACTTATAGGGACCCATGGAAAGATAAGCTTTTCATCTTCATATGAGCAAAGTAGGCAAACACTATGAAGAAAATGGAAGGCATCTAGATTGGGTGGGAGAAGGAGAACAAGAAAACACACAACTCTTGCCTCAACAAATTGATCAGTCACTCTTCTCTAGCTGCATTTCAGTCCTTATTCTAAGTGTCCCAATTTTCTCAGAATCAAGTTGTTTTTCTATCTGATTGCGTGCTTAGACAAAATAGTTGAAGCACAACATTTTTGTAATTTCCTCTGAGTCTTTAAGAAAGAACATATAAGCAATAAAAAAATACCCTTTAAAAAATTGTTATTTCTCATGAAAAAATCTTTCGCTTTTACTAGAGTAGCTCATGGGGCTGTGCCTTGGGACAGAAAGTAGAAGGAACTTTTTCTGTCCCCAGGACCAGAGCTCAGAGATCAAGAGAAAAGAATAGTCTAGTCACAGCATATGACTGAGACAAGAAATCTTCTGGACCCTGTCTCCAGCATCATGGCTAAGCCTTGAGGAATTTGGGGGACAGGAACATACCCTCTTCAACCTCTTCACACAGAGAGAAAAAACATGGCCAGGATCCTGGCTTGGCAGCAGCTTTGGATGATAGACATTTTAGCTCTTCAGTGGTCAGGCCCCCTGATTACCATGGGTATCCAGTCACCCTGACGTTAAGAAGTAGATAAGGAGGCTGAGGTCAAGAGAGTTGGACCATCTGAATTTCAACAGGGTCACAATGAGCAGCGACATCAACAGCAGCCCCCACAGAGGACTCCTCAGTATACTGAGCCAGATCTCATGTTTTCTCTTCTCTGTTTGAGACCATGGTAATCAGGGTCAACTCTTTAGGCTGAAAAACTTATGTTCCTGGAACTTTTCAGGTAAAACACCAAAGTAGAAAAAATTGCCATCCCCTCAATGGCAGGAGACAAAGGCTCAGAGCTGCTTAATTTTTATGTATAGGTTTTATATCCAAAACTGGAAAGTAAAGAATATCAATTTCAGATTGGTGGGTTTTTGGGTTGTCCAGCATCCATTCATTTTTTTATCAGCCCTGATTCCTTTTGAGAAATAAATTTTTTACCCATTGGACACAGTCTGGTGGGACAATAATCAAGGCCATGCCCTTCCCTACCCTAAGGACTAGCACAAGATTCAGAATGAGACAATTGGTGGCCCTTACCCAGTATTTAAATCTGAGCATAAGGTCAAAGGGCCTGGAAGTTGTAGAACTCTACTCCATCTACACAGATGGTTCCCACTGAGGCCTCTACAGTATACTGCTTCCTTGCTTCTGGAGCTGCCTTATTTCTTGCCACATCCCCAGAAAGGAATTCTAGGCTCGTGGCAATTTTATGAGTCTTGGATATTCTTCAATAAATTTCTTTTAGCTCTGGTTAGTCAAGGTTCATTCCTATGGTTTGTAACCAAAGGCATGTAACTAATTTACACCAACATTTATCTAATGGGTGACGGTTTACAATATGTTCATTCATTTAGTACCCCATTTCACTCCCACAGCACTCTGACATGAGTAGAGCAGATATTATTTATTCCTATTCGATACATGAAAAAAAAGCAATGACTCAGAGGGCTTAAACAACCTGCCATGTTGTCACAGCAAAAAAGTATTTCCAACCCCAAGAGTTTTGGCCTCACATCCAGTGCACTTTGCACTCATCACAGTGAGGTCTGAGTCCCTTGTCCATTCCCCGCAAAGCAGCAAAAGGAAGACAAATTAATTGGAAATACCCATGTTCTTTTACTAGCATTCATGTTACTAATACTATGGGCCTCTTTTTAAATTTCCCTTTTAATGTCCAGGGATCTAGATGTAAAACTGTTCTGTAATATACTGCAGCAATATTAACAGAGCGAGACCACAACAGGGTGACATATTTACATTTGGAAAGAGTATAAGTCAGGAAAAATTGGCTCTCATGTCATCTATAACTGTTGCCTTTTAGAGGAGAGATACCTAAGTTTATCATCACTGTGTAAAAAAAATGGCTTTCTAGAAACAAAAATAAACATGTTTGTTTTCCAAAAGGTACTGACACTAATCAAAAGGGGTCTGAAAATAGGCCTTGCATGGGCAACAATTATTCCTGTGACTGCAGAGAATTTGAGGGTTTTTTCTTTATTCATAGGAGGCCTAAATTTATAGTATCATTGAAACTTAATTATTACAAAATTTATCTGAAGCCAGTAATATTCTTTTAGAATTTAAAATCACTAAATAATTTGTCTGAAGTTCTAGTTCAGATCCTTAGTGATGTTTGGCAAATTATTCAGTCTAGAATACAGCTACTGAAAAATCACTGTGAAGCATAAGCCTTGAGGCCCCTCCACCCAACACCATAGCTAATTATAAACTCAGATCTTCTAGGCCAAGCATCACTATTAGGCTGCTCTCTTGGAACAGATTTTCTCATACAAAAGTAAGAAAAATTCAGTTTTTCCTGGTGTCATTGGCTTTATAATCCTACAATATTCCTCAATTTAGAAAAGAGAACCATTCATGAAAATGCTTCAGATATGAGCACTAAGGAAACAAATATAGCAGCAACAAGTTTATGACCGTGTTGAATTCATGTAGCTTTAAAATTCTTTATTTATATAAAAAATGTCTGCTTGTCAGCATCTGCTCTATTGTATGCCCTTTTATTATAAAAGACAACACCGTCTATGTAATATGTAGTTCATAACTAATAACTATTTTGTTATTTTATATAGAAAAATTGAGATAAAACTTTTCTTCAGAGTCCACAAATGTGAAAAGCAGATATTCTTTTACACCAGAGAAAAATGTGAAAAAAAAATTCCCCATTAGTATGTATACATACACAAATTAGAATCCTTGAGTCTATTAATATCACTCATGCTTGGGTACATTACATATTAACTGAACCTACAGTTCTGTTGGTTTGATTTGATTTGCTCCTTAATTTTTATCAAATTAATTCATTGAACCAAAACTAAAATCATTATGGCCTGAAAATATAGGTCAAAGTCTAAAACTGATCAGTAAGCAAAAACAAAAACAAAAACAAACAAACAAAAAACATGAAGTGAAGCAGAAAAGATTAAAAGGAGTTATATAAATTTCAATAATCACATAATTGTATATGCTAATGGAAACATCTCCAAACTATGGAAAGAGATTTATGAAACTATTCTTTTTATTACTGAATAAAAGGCAAATCTAAAATATTCACTAGTTCCTAGAGTGATGGTTGTATAGCAGCAAGTTCAATGTTAAGGCCGCCAGTCAGATTAGATTACCTCTCTTAACTTTTCCTTCCCTTACTAATTTTTTCTTTCAGCTTAGTGATTTGTTAGTACTTTCACTGTTTTTTAATATATTGCTCCTCATTGTGAGTTAAGCACATGGTTAATAGTTTTATAGATAACAACTACTCTTGATAAGAAAATCAAGTATTGCCAACAGCAAAGAAAGTGTTTTGAAAAATCAAGAGACTAATTTGTAGGGTGTGATTTGGGGGCAGAGCAGAACGGGGATAATGTTGTAATTATACAAAAAGTTTTATGTATAATTACTTATGTATAATTACTTACAGAGGACATAAATGTCTTTGGAGTATAAATGAGTCCTACTTTATTTGGGGGAAGGATAGAAAAGAGTTAGTTCCACAATTTGCTTGGTTTCTTTAACCTTCTCCATAGCTGTTTTCTATACATCTGACAGACTAAGATGTAAAAGTAGATCAAATTTCCTTTTTTTCCCCCCTCAGGTTAATGACATTTGCTGTGAAGGTCAGGTGATTACTAGAGAATTGGGAACTGGAGACAAGGGGCCACAAGGCTGTATCTCAGGAGTAATATCTTCCATTTATCTGATGAGAGTATTGCAAAAGTTCCCAGGTTATTCATTTATATAAATAACATTGCCACCCACCTGTCATTTTCTCAGAGAGGCAGGCTTCCGATAGCCTCTCTCTGGTTTCTGTCGAGAACAAATTTAAGTCCCATTTCAAGTCACCTTGGTGTGTTAAACATTCTATTCATTCCAAAATGCACATTGCTAAAAAAAAATCATTTTAGGATCATTTGTTTTCTATCACTTCTCTAAATATTCTATTTCCCAGATTCATCACCCATCCACTTACTCATCAGGCTTGGCTCCAAATACATTTTGACAGTCTTTCAAATCCAAATATCCTCAAAGGATGGGAAATCACTGATAACATTCTTTTGAATGTTCAGGGACTGAGCAAAACGTCTGATAAAGCCATCCTAACAATGAGATCCAGATGCAAGAGCCAGCTCTTGCCAAAATGATATTGATTATTCAAGAAAGACATTTCAAAACTAATACAGATACCCTCCCCCCTACACACAGACACACACACACACACACACACACACACACACACACACACACACATACACAAGGCCTTCCAAACAAGGCAGATTAATAACATCCTAAGATAGAAACAAGAAGTAAAAGAGAAAAAAAATCATCAAAGTCAATTCTTTTGGGGGAGATTATCTGATTCTCTTATTTGCTTTATATTCTATAGTGGTTGCACTTCTGAGCCTCACCAGTGTTAAAAACTGTGGGCCTTGTGTTGGTGTTTTATTCCCGGATCTTTATACAGACCAACTATCTAAATGATGAGAAATCTATCCACAGCCCTGTCTAATTTTTCTCTGTGTATACGGTGTTATTTTAGGAACTAGAGTATGAGGAATTTTTATGCTTCTTAAAAATAAGAATGTTTCATGCCATCTATCGTATGGATTCTGCAATAGATAGATGAATTAGTTCCAAATGGTTGGGTTTTTATTCCCATTAACTCTAAGGCAACGCAGTGTGGATTCTTCGGTATGTGGAATCATGAAGTCCAGAGGGAAAATAAAGGGCAGGATATATGAACCTTGACTCTTGAATGAGCCGAGGTGTCTGGAGTCACCAATACACTGGAGTTGAAGAATGGTGTTTCTTAGGTAATTGTGAGCTGAGCTAGTTCTAATGGAGCGATAATAGTTTGGCAGATCCTGTGGGTGGTGTGCATTTCGGAGCCCTCACAAATTCCAGGGAAAGAAAGTTATTATTTTACCTCAGGAAAAAAAAAGAATAATTGACCTATTGGGACAAAGGAGAAAATTGGCTACAGTTCCTTTGGCACTAAGGCCCCTTGTCATTTTGAAAATAGTGATTGGATTACAGAGTGGATTAGCATAATTTAGTGGTGAAAGCATGTGTAACAATTTATCTTCTGCCCAAATGGCTACTGAAGCATATTTCTTCAATTCCTTTCCTTCTACCAATCTCAGTTTGGTAGAAAAAAAGGGGGGGAGGAGAGGAATGGGAGACTGAGAAAGTATAATATAACTCCAAAACACTAAAACCACAAAATCACATGGCACAGTAAATGTCCTACTGTGAGTGAGGATGACAAGCACTGCATTTAGTATTATCAGAAACAAAAAGTAGAAATGAAAGTAGTCACTGTATCTGTAGATGTCATATAGCTAAGGGTGCTCATTTTAAATAATTATGCTTTTCTGCATTGAACTACTTTAATAAACTATCTTAGAGTTTCTATTAGTCCTCTTTTAAAAACCAAAGTAATACAAACACTTTGATTTCTTAAAAAGTCAAATACTACAAAATAGTTTTAAACTTTTTAAAATTGTCCTCATCCCCATTTCTTTCCACTCCAGGGTCCTGCTCCCCAGAGACAATTATCTTAATCATTTTTTTTTTTAGCAATTTAGTTAACCCTAAATGATACTAAAATTATTGATTTTCTTTTGGTATTCTCTTTCCACTTCAAGGTGAAGATTTAGCTAGGTGAAGACTGAAAACCAAAGTGTTTGGGTTAAATGACATGTAAAATAGTCAGAGGTAAGCAGGGTGCCAGGATTATGTTTCCTTCTTCACATGTCCAAAGTCATAACCTTTGTGCCATTATAAGGAGATGGATCAAGTGCACTATTACTCAGTCAAATGAATGATCTTTTCTTAAAAATAAGTAAGTACAAGAAATCATCTCATATTTGAGTTGCTTCTTATTTGGATCATTATTCTCATGTAACTTATGTTGTATTTGTTTGCCTTATCCTTTCCTGGGTTTTATAGTCACCTCTTTTGAAGAGAAAATAAAAAACTTATATATTTCTTTATTCATTAAACATCACCTTCTCTGGGAAATCTCCCTGCATCCCCAACGTGAGGTCACTAATTCTCACCTTTAAGCTTCTAAAGTACTCATTTACTATAGTTCTAATTTAGTAAAAGACTTACTAGAAACAGAGTGCTTCTAATTATACACTTAGGTCTATATCTACTCGAAACTCTAAGATAGTTTATAAATTCTTTAAAGAGAAAAATATCATAGTGTCTTTTTATGCCCTACCTCTTACACACTGCCCAGCACACATGTGTTAATTGCCTTTGCTGTATGAATAAATGAACATGGTCTGTAAACACATTACTCTCAAGGGATTAATGCTCACTCATCTCAACCTCTCATCTCTACCTTCCTTTTTTCTAAGTTCTTTTAGAAACATCTAGAATTAGAGAACAGTATAAGTTTTAAGCTGTTTTCTTAAAAATTCCAGGAGAATACAGCTATATGTTATCCTTTGACTTTGAAAATAAAACAGGAACCATCTCAAAGATTTTGGCATTCTCCTGCTTTTCAGCTTAATATCCTCCATTTATAAGAACCTCTTTTAAAAAATACAATTTATCAGGAACTTGAAGATAGAAAGCATCAGAAATGCTTAAATTCTTCTAAATTATTTTCCCTTGCTTTAAAAGCTCATTCATAAAAACAGAGACTATAAATGACATAGGATGTATAAATTTAAAGATATAGAATATGAAACTATAACGACACAAACCAATTTCTATGCTAGGTAAATGTTATGGCTTGCCCCTTTGCCATGGCAATCAGATTCCTCTCAAAGTAATCTATTATTACAAGTTTCTCAGGGACTTTCTAAAGTTTGTCTTAATTAACATTATCACAATATTTTCTGTTATGGTAGAGAATTTTAGGATAATATTAGGGAATATTAAAGAATATTTAGGATATTAGAGAATATTTAGGATAATATTTACAAAACGTGTATTTTTAGACTTTGAAAATGTTCCTACATTTACTGGGAGTGGTTTGGTTTTAGGTCCAGGCTAAATATCATTTAAGAGTCATATCTTTTTGAGCTACTATCAATCATCATGCCCAAAGTTTGACAATAGTAAAATCATCTTAACTTCAGCCACCCATGTCTAAAAAATTGGCTCCTGTTAGCTGAAGCATCACCTTGACAGTGAATATTTCCTGACACCCTATGAGAGAGTTCACCACACCCTACTTTGTGGCCCTTCTGAATCTTCTCCACACCATCAGAGTGCATGCTAACCTTGGTTACACTCATTATCTTTCTTTCTTTCTTTCTTTCTTTCTTTCTTTCTTTCTTTCTTTCTTTCTTTCTTTCTTTCTTTCTTTCTTTCTTTCTTTCTTTCTTTCTTTTTTTCTTTCTTTCTTTTTACTTCTTTTTTATCCCCAAATGCCCCTTGAAGGCATGGCTGTGTGTTTGTATACCAGCGCCATCATATAATAGGTATCAAGTACATGTTTGCAGAATAAAGAAAACTTTCATATGAATATCTTCTTTCAAAACAGTTTTCAAAAACTTCCTTATACAAAATCCCAAAATGATTGCTTTGAGCCCTAATCCTTTGCCTCTAATTAAACAATTTTATTGATAATTATATTTTCTAACAACTCAGAAGCATGTGATCTTATGGAGTTGAGGAGACAGCAAGTCTAAAGAGCCCCCACTGTCTCATGCTAGCATTAGTCATGTCTGAAATTATTTGAAGAATTGGTAAAATAGAGTGGGTGAAGGTTTATTTGCATGGAGCTGAAGTTACTCTGAGAGTGAAAAAAATGATCCCAAGAATAAGAGAAACTACACATTTAACTTTGCCTTTTTCAAAAAAAGAGAGGGAGACTATAGGTAAACAGTAGGGGGAAAAAACTGCTTTTCTAAACTTTAAAGAGGTATGATGCAGGAGATACTGCTCTAAGAGTCCGCTAACAAAATGGAACGTGCGAAGAGGAGAGCCATTCCTTCTTTACTGGCGCGTTGCCTCGGACCACTGCCCAGTCCTGGCCCCACAGTCAGAACATGCGCTGTGGCAGGCCTGGTGATCAGTAATGCCACCGCTTGGGAAGAGTGGGCTTGGTAGAGGGGCAAGAGATACTCCGGGACCTGGAATTGGGGAGCAGCGCGAAATCATGGTGACTACAGGAAGTTACGATGCCCAGCAGAGCTCAGGCACGTTTAGCTAAACAAGCATGTTTGTGATTCTGCATGAAAAGGACCCTGACGACTCCCATTTATACTTGGGAAGAGTTAGTTTCTAGGTCCTACAGAAGTAGATAGAGTCAGAAGTCAGTGAAATTTGGATGATCTATTCAGTCAATCATTACTTATTGAGTACTGACTATGTTCTAGGCATTGTGTTGGGAGTGGGTTATTGCTGGTAAAAATTACTCCAGATGGGATCCCCAGATGGGATGGCCTGGGAAAATCCTGGTGGCAATAAAATTTAGAGTAGCTGCTCACAACAGCAAAACATAAAGATAAAATTAGAGTGGGGAAAATATGACCAATACACATATGAAGAAATGCAGAATTGAATAATACGATATCAAGTTTTCCTTCATCCAGTTGGCAAAAATTTTAAACTTCAATAATAGCAAGTGCTTGCAAGACAAAAAGGAAGTATGTACTCTCATACAATATAAGTTTAAAATGGAAATGATTGCAACTTTTTTAAGGAAACTGGCAAAGTATATTGCATTGGTACAAAAATTTCCACTTCTCTGTCACTGAGAAATGCATGCATATATATTTGTGAAAATACAAGGCTTTGCTCTGCAGCAAATATTCATGGTGAAAAAATAGTAACAACCAAAATGTTGAGCAATGAGTAATGGCTAAATTAAATATGGCCCATCTATAAAGTGGAGAACTATACAACAATTAAGAAGAAAAAGTAATCTAGCATTCATTGGCATAGAAAAAGCTTGCAGACACATTACTGATTTACAATTTCTACATAAGCATATTATTTATTTCAGAGGAAAATAGAACCTAGAAGTTGCAAATACAGACCTGGATATGAATCCTGGCCCTGCCACTTGCCAACTGTGCAACCCGAGGCAGGTTAGTTAACCACTCTGGGTTTCTAGTTTTCTTAAAAGTAAAAATAGGTTGTAAATAATACTAAACCTCATAGCATTGTTGTGGAATTAAATTTAACATGCTTAGAGCAGCTCCTGGCACAAGTAAGTACTCCAGAAATGTTAGCTATTACTATTATTCTTTGAAAATGTCACAAACTAACTAAGTATCCTCTTTGGGTACACACACCATCACACATGTACAAAGAAAGGTATCCTGAAGGATATACACAAATCCAGAAATAGTGGTTATGAGTGCAGAGGCAATTTGGCTTAGAGATAAGTCAGGGGAATTTTTGCCTTCATCAATAATCTTACTATAAGAAGATATTTTTCTATTATAAATTTAAATATTAAAAATATACTGAATGCAAAGAAGTAAAGGCGGTAAGAGGAAAAGAGAAAGAGACAAGGTCCTGAGTAGAAGACAGCCCGTTAAATATGAAGGGCAGCAAAATATGCCACCCACAAATCTTTTGGTTTAAGGATTATTTTGAGGTAATTATTTTGAGAAACAGGAGAAGGTATAAAAACAGAGTAGAACTTATCCTTTTGTAAGGACCAATTACATTTATGAAGGAAAACTCCATTTGTAAGGAACAAGATGACTCTAAAATGTAATCATTGGTGAAGGTACCTGCTTAAATCCGCACAGCAAACCTAACCCTTGTTTGCCCTTGTATTTCTGGTAACTTCCTATAACTGTCCTTACACACACACATACATCTTTCTTGTGTCTTTAGCTAATGATGGTAGTTAAGCTAAGGGGCTAGGTCACTTCAGAAAGTTATTTATTTTTCCCTAGATATCTTCTATGTTCATATGATGTACACACATTAATAAACTGTTTGCTATGGCCAAAACCCCTAAGTGTCCATACACCTACACTTGATGAAACATTGAATAGTGTTACTTTTAGAGTAATAGAATTAATGATTTCTGAATAAAAAACAATAAGAATATGCCCCAAAAATACCTTAGTGGTAATCTAAAAACTCATAAATTATTCAGAAGGAAGGGTTATTCATTTCTCTCTCTCTTTTTCTCTCTCATATCTTGCTTACTTTCTCTTCCTTTTTGTAAAATGTTTTGAGCTCTGTAAAGCTCTATGCAAATAGTAATTATTAAACATTAATTACAAGCATATAAACTTAGTTTCTGTTGAATGATAGTAACTCCATGCTGTCAACTCTGGGCTTGACAACAAAATGGCTCCATGAAATAAGGCTGAGCCTCTGTAAAGAAAAGCAGCTTTTAGCACCAACTACCGTCTCAACCTCCATGTGGCTCAGGCAAGTTGCATAACAAGTACAGATCAATGGAATTTGAAAAACCAAATTCAGGAGAGTATATTCTAGAAAGAGTTAGAATAAAAATGTGTGGTGGAGCCCTCTAATTTTATCCCATCGGAGGTAAGCAGATGAAGGACTTGGGTGAGGTGGAGAAGCTGCACTGCTCGACGCCACCAGGTTGGCTTCTTAGCCTTGCACTCCCTTGTGCTCCAGCACCTGGACTGCTCTGAGTTACCCATTCTGTCCATTCCTCATCTCCTGGCTGGCTGTACCCTTGTCAATGCACCTATCACTCTCTTGATCAATTTCAGGAAAATAAAACAGTCTTACCAACAAAAGACCTCCCCATACCAATATAGACAAGAGAAAGAACTCAATTAGTGAGTAGGCTTCACAGATTTATATAGAAAAGTAGAAGAGAGAACAATTAAAATGTTTTTTCTTGAGATGACCTGCTGTCTGACTAAGAAGAACTTCTAAATTAATTGTAGAGGCATGTGTTTACAGTTCTAAGTATCAGAATACCTATAACCTAGCATTGCGAAATTCAAAATCTAAGCCTATATAAAAATAGGGCCTATTATGCATTCAAGGAGACACCCCAAGGGGGAAGAGGGTGGAGAGAGGCACCTCCTCTTTATGAAACACAAAGAGCTCGATCATTCTACCTTACAGTTTGAAAGCTTACCTTACAACACAAAGGGGAAAATCCTGACTCATGTGTCAAAACCGTAGATGATTCACTATTTGGGGCCTCTCTTGTCAAATGTAATTTCAGGGCTTTGTCTGTAATATCAAGCAAAATCTTGCCTTTGGGTTTGAGAACTGTCATCATTCTTTCTCTGGATTTCACTGAAGTGGACAAAGAAATGAAGTTTACATCAGTCTGCCTTGGCAAGGAGGTCACCTGCCTTCAAGGTCAATCCCCTTGCTCCTGAAAATCACAAAAGCCCACTCTGCTTGCATCGTGCTGGAGTTTGGAAGGTGGGGGATTAGGCAGGCCCAGTTCAGCCATGCGGAACACATGGGGGGACACGGCAACTCCCTATGCCTCCTTCCACACCTGTTCCTCCTCACTGGCCTGACACCACCAAGCCCTCCTCCACTCCTGTCACTGCTTCAGTTCTCCACTCCTGTTAAGATAAAGCAGAGGCTTTGGGTTTTAACTGAAACAATCTTAAGAACAATCTCCAATAAAGCAGCTGGCTCTTAGAGAATGTGCAAATAACACAGTCAATTTAACCCTGGTGTTCATATCCATTTTTTCAAATTCCTATTTTAGTAGGCAACAAAGCTTTGCTGCCAAGCTCTGAGGCTGCCAGAGAAAGCGGCTCCCAAATATTAGAGGTTTATAATGAGGGTTCAAAGCCACAGCCCCCATGCTTGGTCCACCACATCCTCACCGCCAACAAACGAAATATCCCTTTGCTCTATTCTGTTGACCGCCGCATTTCTAAAATCTGACTTTTCCCAATCCAGACAGCATTATCCTGTCCGACTGAGGTCAGACTCCTGATGACTGGACTTGTTACAAGCAGATTACAAAGCTAGTTTATCCAGGCATTGTGTTTCTGCAGCTCTTTCTGCTGCCAAAGCCTCTGAGACAGCAGGGAGCACTAATTGCTCATTTGTGGCCATGACCTTTTCAACTGGACGGCGCCTCGGATCTGGTTCCACGTTGATGTCTCTCTTCTTTAATTACAGTGTGCTGGCAGGGAAAGAAGCACCCAGTGGCACTGAGTACAGTTGTGTCTAGTGTCCGGACCCATCTCACTCTACTTCTCAAAGCAAGAACTGAGGAGTAGAGGTGTCTGTTTTATTCACTTTGTTTTTACCCTTGGATTCTGACAGAAAGGTAAGCCACTGGGGTCAGAAGTGCATTAGAAAATAATGTCAAGACATTTATCGGGGCATCATTTATTTTCAAAAGAAAACTGGACAAACTTGCCAACAGGCAGCAAGCAGAAGATATTCAGAGAGATCTGTTTTGGTTTTTAATCCCCAGACCTTGTAGTTTCAATTGAGGTCAGTATCTGTGGCTGCTTCCTATTTGATGGCATCTCAGCCAACAATCTGTGTTCATTTATTCTCTTCTTCTAATGTATGCATATCTATTATAATAGTACTCTGATGCAGACAAGATGATACCTATAATGCCATTAAATTTTCTAGGAAGCTGAGTGAATTGTTAGCTCTTATACAAAGGACTTTGCAGGAGCAGAATGAGCTTGACAAAAGGAAAGAGAAAAATCTGAGTAAAACAGTTGAACCGATGTCAAAATCCTGTGATACTGTCTGCAAGTTGAAAAGAAGGAATGAAGCAGCCATGCAACATGGTGAAGGGACAACAAAGTGAGAACTGTCACATAAACTATCTGTTACAGTTCAGGTACTCCCGCTCATCTGTATATAAAAAATATACCGTCTGAGCATGTGGCAGAGTGGAGAGGAGAGGAAACACTTATCTGTGCCCATCATCCAGCCAAACTCTAATGGAAAATTGACCAACTACTTATTGATGAAAAAAGAAAATATACCAAGGGGAGAAATAGAAGAGAATTATAAGGGAGGAATAAAGCAATATTAGTAATGATAAAACAGGACAGTTGCGTCTGGGCTACATCTCTCAGCAATTGTATATATCAATTTTATTTTTCTTTTTGTATTTCACAAACACTTAATGCTAAACCTGAAGCATCAAATAAATAGTCCCTGACCCTCTCCCATAGCCATTCATCTTACCTATCCTTTATCAATCCATTGCCTCAAAAAATATAAAATAATACATTCATTCTAAGATATGAATGTATTGGACATAGTGAGATTTAAGTATATATTATATACATCATATATCATATGTCAAAATACATATGTACTTGATATTTGATATTATATGTGGTAGGAGTCTTAGAAATTTATTAAGATTGCTGAAGGGGTTATATAATTAATCTTCTGCCTTCATCTTAGAGTGCTGCCAAAAAAAGCAATAGAAACTTTAAAAAGTTTAAGTTTTAAACTTTAGATTAAAAAAAAAATAACTATATTTCAATGATAAGCAAAAATGTTACATAAGATAATCTACACAGCTAGCACCACCACCACTGAGGGATGCTATTATGTGTCAGGGGACAGAAAAAGGAAAACTTTTCCCATGCTTAGACCACAGATCAGGAGCCTGAGTCTGCCTCCGAGTCTCTCCAACAAGTCTTCCCGTAGTTGTTGTAGTTTTCTCCACTCTTCATGAGATTAACATTTGAGCTACAGCCACCATGTTTATTCCAATATGAACTCTATGCAAAAGTCCTCAGAATTAAGTAAAGGGCCTTATTTTTTAATTCGTATCTGACATTTCATGCTGATATCAACTAGCCAGAACTCAATGATAGAATGAAGTTATTAATAGACTTTTTGGGAAGAAAAGCAATTTTCCCTGTGGAAGTCTATGAGTAAGCCAGTTCAATCCAGACAAATTAGTGGCTTCCATGATACCCAGTAATATGATGATGCACTTATAAGAGAAATTATAAAAATTTACATAATTTCCTCATACATGTGTTCTGAATTTCTCTTCTAAACATTAATTCCACTGTCTTTACTTAAAGGGCATATTCTAAGGCCCATTCTCATTCTAAAAACCCCAATGACTTCAGAGAGAGATTTTTCCTGACTAAAGATGACAGGATACAATTTCGTGTAGGCTGAGTGACTGTCTGTCATTTTTATTACTTGGAGCTGAAAATGTTTTCCAGCAGTACAAATCCCAAGGGACCACACAGTGCCTAAATTATCCATCTGTATTGCTATTTGGATCCTTGTCCATCTGACTCCACAAGGGACCAGAGTCTCTCACCTACTATTGACCACAAAGGCATAATTTCTATGCCTTACATTTTTGACCAAGGAATTCATTTTCCAGCTGTGAAAAGTATAAATATGAGAGTTATATTCAGAAGTAAAAGAAATACTAGCATCCAGGTAAAGCTGATTTTGACCAAGGCAAAGTGTATATTTGTACAACCAAAACGAAACAATTTACTGCGTGGTAAACTCAAAGATCTTCTTAGTGGCAATCTCAATTATTGATTTGGGGTGGTGAGAGATTTTTTTAAAAGGGAGGTGGGAAAGGAGTGGAATGGTAAATTTCACTTTTTTAATACCTGGCTCTTTTCAAAATATTTTATACTTTCTTTTTATCAAACTCCAAACTTCATATATTCTTGAATATTTCACATATAATTATTGAGATATTATTGTGATGCCAGATTCTAACCATAGTACTTCATAAAATCAAGACAATAAAAAAATCCAATAACTAGGATTTTGGCTTCTTTCCATAGAGTATCCTAACTGAGGAATTTGAAAATTAGAAGAATAGAAATTCTGTCCCCAATGAAATAGGCAAATGTAAAAACCCATTTTAAGGGAGAATAGCTACCAAAAGCCAACTAGGAAACAACCATAACATATTCTTTTTCTTTTTTCCTAACGTTGATAAAAAAAAAAGATAAAAAAAGAAAACATGACAAAGAATCAAATGTCCTTCTACTGTTTACATCTGAGGTTTACAGAGAGAGCAATCAGCAGATTTTGTGTATAATCTATCTGTCACTGTGCTTTATTGGATACGGCTGCAGCTGAATCAAAAAGAGGAAAAAGGAAAGAAGTGACAAAGATGGTTATAAAAATAGAAAAAAGGAGTGAAATCTCTGGGGTGTAAGAGTGGTTCAAATACAGCTGTGAGCAATATTCCATGTTTTTATAAAGTGTGAGCATGCACCCTTGCTACATGAGAAACAAATTATGAAGACCAAGCTTGAAAGAACAGATTTTGGTAGTGTATTCCGATGAGGTTCATGATGAAATTTATCAGACACATTCCATATTATGCACAATCGTAACTGTGCTACATAGCAATTAGGTAAACACCATCATTCTCCCTCCCCACCCATGAAAACAAAATTAAATGTCAATCGGTTCTCCTTGTACACAGTCGAAAATCAAAACTCAACTTGCCATTTAATAATCCTCATATTCTGGCTCTGTAACCTAATCCTCCTTGCTCCCTATCTGGCCTAAAAAAAAGTAATTCCTGCACACGTCATTTCCATTTTCTCTTCTGCTGCCGTGCTTAAGCTGTTCTCCCTTCCTCTGATGGTATTCTAACACTCCACTTCTGCCACCCCTTTTTTTTCTAAGTTTTGCCCTTTTTTAAGATCTTCCTTACCACTTAGACAGCATCATCCTCACTGCAACAACAATAATTATGTCTCAGATTTAGATATCACCACAGAAAACTGGCATGAAAACACAAAATGTTGTTGGCCAGGAACCAATAAAATTTTTATAGACAGTAGCTTAGTAGCCTTAAGAAAGCACAATTATTTCATCTCATAATTTCTGTGGGTCAAGAATTCAACTGGGTGGTTCTGACTCAAGGTCTCTCATGTGGTAGGCTTGAAACAGTGGAGAGCTGAACTATCCAGAGACTTTCTTTCTCCCTGTCGTCCCAAGGCTCCTTCAAGTGCTCTCTATCTGGGCTGATTCGAAAGTCCTCATAGTAGGACCACTTACTTAGAGGCAGAAAGCTTAAAGAGCAAGTATTCCAGCAAGCAAGGCACAATTTAAATTGTGTTGTTTGATTTTGCCTCAGAATTCATATAGAATCGCTCCTACCAGATTGCATCGGCCAAAACAGTCATAAAGGCCTGCCCAAAGCCAAGAGGAAGTGACACAGACCTCAACTTCTGTTGGAAAGAATGTCAAATCACATTGTAAAAGCATGTGAGATGTAAAATTTTTTTTGTAAACTTCTTTAAAACATACAATGGGCTACGGTAGATTTTTTTTTAAGATAAATTCCTTATTTCTAGATCCTGCTATTTCTCTACCAAACAACACAATTTCAGTTAACTATTCAACTGTGATATTTTAATATAATTTTTAAAATTAGGGGTGTTTTTAAAAAGTCATATTTTTAATATTTGCATGTGGTAAATTATTCTCCCCAAAAATACCAAAATATGCTTAGTGATGACGAGAAAAGGGTAAGTCTAGTTCCGCATTTTATTGTTCTATACCTTATGAAATACAAGAAAATTTTGTCCCAGAGATGCTGGGATAATGTAAAACAACCAGCAAATGATCAAGGGACAAATGCATCTGTCTTTAGATTCCAGCAAATAGTAGGCAAGGGGTGTTGCAGTCAGTAAAAGCATGGTCGTGGACCCTACCATTTTTATCACTGCCTAGTTTTCTGTCAGCAGATAAGCATGACCTAAAACACAATGTTCCCTGGTGGTACATTTCACAGTTTAAACAGTAAGTCTTGAATCTGATAATGGTGCTTTCGAAGTGTAATCCTTCATAACCTTATTGAAGCTATTACTTATGTAGTCAGGTCCAGGCTGAGTGCAGCCATCAAAAAAAAAAAGATCAAAGATACTTTTGAAATAATTGACATTAGTAACTTGGACTCTGTTTAACATCATGAAAGTATATATATTCCGTAGCTAGATTCTATATGATTCTAATTTCCTTTTCCATTCACTTTGTTTATAGTCTACAACACTCCCAGAGTTCCCTCTTCTAAATTCTGAAAATCATTCTGGCTCGAAATGAATCTATCTTGTCATCCTCTCCCATTCTCTTTTCTCCAAATTTGTCACCATAACACTCCTGTGATGGCATATTCTTCCCCTATGAGAACTCTCTTCGACATGAACGCTCAATGTTAATACTTCTTTCTCAGATCACTCTTTCAATGCTAAGCATGAAAAGCAGTCTGTATGTCACTGTGGCATGTTGCATTATCAAGAAAAAGTCAATACTTAATGACTAAGTACTGAGGGCCAGAGCAGTATTCCTCAGACTTTAATATGTATCTGAATCTTCTGGGAATCTCTTGATATTCTGATCCAGTGATGGTAGGCTGAGCCCAAGACTGCATTTCCAAACAGCTGCCAGGTAACATTGATGCTGCTGCTCTGGGAACCACACTTGGAATAGCCAGGGCTATTTTTAAATTGTGGTTTTCAGTTATTTAGATTTTTAACTGCTTGCTTTGAACCCCTTTCAGTTTTCTAAAGATTTTGGAATGTATGAGGTAAACAAAATGAGAAAGAAAATCTAGTGACCGCAGTCAGCAACAACAATGTCTGTGGTGGCAACAGGAGTGATGAGGTGATTGGCCAGGGCCAGGCTGATGAGTTTGAGAAGGCAGCAGATGAAACATCCTTCCTTGAATTTCCAAACTCACCCACAACCTGCCCATTCCACTATACTCTTGAACTTCACAACTCAGAGGGGTCTGTGTGTCGTTCTCTGTTCAAAGGTGAATTACTCTTAATGATCGAGCAAAGTTGGGAGCAGCAGACTGAGAACAGGTAAACAGATTTTAAAGGGTTGGATAAAAATGTGCATCTGTATCTGGGAGGCAGGGAGCCAGGGGAGAAAAGGGTGCTGATGGGATTGTCAAGAAGAAAGTGAGAAGCACCCTGAGTGAAACCTGAGAGATGCCCAAAACAAACCTCCTTGATTTCTTAATTTGGCTCAGGGCTGGGCCCCTGGTAAACTTATTTCTATTATAATTAACTATAGCTGGGTGAACCCAAGACATGCATTTAAATCTGAGTGCGATATTTAGGTGTGTTTATTTAGATTTTATTTATAATCCCAGATTAGGTCATTTCCTTTTTAAAATTGTACATGAACTTTGGAGTAAGAGTGCCTTTATCGGATTACTCTTAAAGACACAGGGCATAAGGAGAATTTTGTTTTTAAAACCATACAAGGGCTATTGAGTTTTCAGATTAAACAGTGTGAACCTTCTAACATGACTAAAAAGAAACCTACGTATTCACAATCAACCTCTAAAGCTGTTGTGGTTTCTCAATTTCTTTGTTTGAGCCTCAGAAGAACTCCACATTCTTAAGCCACTGGAGAGAGATGTAAACAAAATAGAGCTGCTTATCGCATTTCTTCCACCCACACCTCAGTTCCCCATTGTCTCCACTTGCCCTTCTGTGGAAGACATTAATGGATTTCAGCAGAACCTTCTGTGGGCCTCAAAGGAGGTGGCTCCTTGCTTGATTTGCCCTCTATGTCTGTTGTAAAAGCACTTTGACCAGATGACCCGGCCTTGCCAGTAACAGACCTTCTCTATGCCATGTGAGTCTAGAGCCAGGAACACCGCCCCCTGCACCTGGCCTCTTGAGGATAGTGGAACAGGAATATTTTCTAGTGAAACCCTAGTAACCATTTATAAACATTAATACATTAATCCTTTTCAAACAGGGCCTGACCAGAACAAGGCTAATTGCAGTAATGACCCGAAATACAGATGCTGCCCTGCATTAATGTCTCTCACCGTGGTGGGACCCATGGCATGGAACTCTGTGACTGTGCACATGTCTCACTGTAATAAGTCTAAACACACATTCATGCCAGGTAAGCTAGTTTTCACTAAAGAACTAAAAAGTAAAAAATAATTCCTATTTTAGGTATTACTGTAATTTACCCACTTTCCAAAGACTAAGCCTTTAAAAAAATTTTTTTTATTGATTCCCATCCCCATGTTTATTTTTATTTTGAACTACAGAAAACATTCCAGTTAGATGATTTCTTTTTTCACTAATCAGAGAAAGGCATATACTTATGTAATATCCATGCTATCTACCAAGGGCACTTGGGCTATAAGATTCCACTTTTAAAACTTAAAATATATGTAACAGAGATTTAAAAAATTAATCTGTAATGAGAATAAAAATTAGCACAGTATAAAGATTCACCATATTTCCCTCATCTTTTTCCCCTGTTCCACTCCCCACCCCACAACCGGATCCTGGGTTTTGAAGGAGATGAGTTTTTACATCCTGAATCAGTACCTACACTTTTGTTTATCTGGGAAAGCAAACAAAGATAACGAACAAAATGGAAAGATAATGAAAAACACTTCTTTCCAATTCTGGGTGGGATTGAACAACTCTCAACTCCAAGGATGGACCCTGATTTGTTTATTCAACATGAAACATACACAGCCCTTACATCTTGTCTCAGTCACTATGACAAGATCCAGTTTTGTTTTCTTCACAGTAGTGGTTATCACTGTTTTTGGTTTGTTTACTAAAAATAAAAAAGAAAGAAAGAAATTAATTTCCTGAAATCAGGGACTTTGGTATCTATCTATACACTGCTATATCCAACATCTGGAACAGTGTCTGGCCCAGAATAAATTTGTAATCAACCTTTTATTGCAGTGGTTTCCTAACTGGTCAGAAGACTTCAGATCCTGTCCCACCCAGCAGCTTTGTCCCAGCATTGCGGCTCTGTTGGCCAGCTCAGAACCCAATGCCAAGAACCCAGCATGGATGATTCATAAAGAAACTAAGCTTTGCTGACCCTCCTGGTTCAGAAAGTGAAAGTTTGACAACTTTTTTTATAAATGTACCTTTCTAAAGAGCTACAATAACAATCACAGTGCTAAATGAATACATCAGCTTATGCAGCATTTTATCAGTCTCATAAAACATATGAAAAGAAATGGCATAAAATTATTAAAGCATATCTGAAAATTTTATTATTTAAAGTAAAATTTAAGATTTACAATCTGAGAGGATTTTTTCTAATTATATGTCTAAAAAATTCATTTCAAATAAAAACTACTCTAATTTTTAAATATTATTTATTATGAAAGCTGTCTAATATACTTAAAAGTATAGAGATTAACTTAAAAACTTATATAGCCACATCTAGATTTGATGAATATTAATACTTTTTCCAAACTTCTTGATCTAAAAATAAAGTAGAATGTCTTCATAATTAAAATTAATAAGATTTTGGCCACCAAAATAACAGTTTGAATATTACTGTAACACAAAGTTTGGATGGATTTCTGTCAATTTTATTTTATTTTTTATTACATTTATTGGGGGTAACATTGGTTAATATAATTATATAATTTTTAGGTATACATTATAATTTGACATCTGTATATTCTATTGTGTGTTTACCACCCAAAGTCCAGTTTCCTTCAGCTACCATATATTTGACCCCCTTTATCTCGTCTACCTCCCCTCTCCTCCCACAACCCCTACTCTAGCAACTACTAGTCTATTATCTATGTCCATGACTCTCTGCTTGTCCTGTTCATTTGTTACTTTTAGGTTTATATCCCACATGATATCATATGATTTTCAACTTTCTCTGTCTGGCTTTTTTTGCTTAGCATGATTATCTTGAGGTCCATCCATGTTGTTGTGAATGGCAGTATTTCATCTCTTCTTATGGCTGAGTAATATTCCATTGTATATATTTACCACAGCTTCTTTAGCCAATCATCTATTGTAGAACACTTCAGTTGCTTCCATGTCCTGGTCACTGTGAATAGTGCTGCCATCAAACAATTTTAAATGTTTCTAAATCAAATTGATGTGAATAAAATGTAGGCAAAATCCCTTTACTACAAATACCTGAATCTTTTAAATTTTTTTGTTAATAACATTAAAATGTTATTGAAGTCAACATGTAGCTAGAAATCATAAATCTAAGAGCTAGATCTGAGGTTTACCTGTCTTCTTATAGTGAATTTTAATATAAAAGTAAATTATGTATTCTTTCCCCAAAATAGTAATTCTCCCCTAAAATTCTCCCCATTTCTCCTATTTGTTTGTTTTAGTATGTGTATATGTATGCACCATAGGTGGTAAAACTGGGCTTTCCTAGTTGGGACAGATATTTAAATAAAGGTAAAAAAGAATGTTAAAAAAGAGAAAATTGAAGCCCATTCTTTCAAGTGAAGAACGAAGGTGATAAAAAACTTTTGGTCATTGTTTTTCTCTACCCTTGCAAATACATATGTAATCAAAAATGGAAAACACCTGGTGAATAAGATTCTATTTTCTATAAAGCATGTCAAAAACAGAGCTGAATGAAGGGCAGACCAGGCAGACTGGGCTGTTGCCAAGGGTACCATTTTCTAAGAGTCACTAAGAGAGGCATGAAAATGTCACGAGATGGAGAAAA
Organism: Macroglossus sobrinus; assembly: GCA_004027375.1. NCBI lineage: Eukaryota > Metazoa > Chordata > Mammalia > Chiroptera > Pteropodidae > Macroglossus > Macroglossus sobrinus. The sequence continues at coordinate 974,547 of PVKZ01000051.1, forward strand.
TTGCACTTACCACATTGCAACTTATGGAGAGAGGAGTAATGTGTTTGAACAAAACACTGGAGGTAGGTCTAAGACCCCAAGAGGCATTATTCAAGCCTGACTTCCAAGAAGGGTGAGCCTGACAACTACAAGCACAGTTCAGCTGAGTGGAATTTTTAAGTCTGGTAGAGCTGACTAGTTTGAGACCTGAAAGGAAACATTGAGGGACCCTCACACCCTCCCCCCACCCACCTTTCTCCTAGATGGAGTGCAGACTCTCTTCAAAATTAATGTAAAAATGTTTATAGATTATGGTTTTAAAACAACCAAATTATTAACCCACCAGGATACCTACAGTCACTGTCCTAACCCATTCAGGCTGCTATAACAGAACCACAAACTAGTTGGCTAATAAACAACAGAAATTTATCTCTCACAGTTCTAGAGTCTGTGAAGTTCAATTTCAAGGGACAGCATTGTCGCATTTGGTGAGGGTCCTTTTATTAGCTAGCACTTTCTGTGTCCTAACGTTGTGGAAGGTCCTAGAAATCTCTCTGCAGCCTCTTTTATGCGGGCATTGATCCTGTCCATGAGAGCTCTACCCACATGATCTAAGCACCTCCAAAAGATAACTATCTTTAATACTATCATTAGAATATTTGAATTTCAAAATAAATTTTGAAAGGACACAAACATGCAGACCATTGCACTATTTGGGTCTGTTTGCAAAACCATTACGACAGCAAAGCTCTGTTTCTCTGCCATTCATTCATGAAAATAACTAAGTCTTTTGGAGAGCTTTGCTCTTATGGTACTCATGTAGTAGAAAGTTAAGTGAGTGCCCCATTCTTCATAGATAAAAAGTGTAATTAATAATTTTTTTCAACGTGTGAATTCGCCATTAGCAAGCAAGAAAATGTTTTAATTCAGCTGTTTCCTTCACTATATCTCCATCTCATATTCTCAGTGTGTCTCTCACAGTGTGGTCTCAATGCCCTGGGCATAAATGATGGTGCCCATCAAGTCCCTGGGTCTGGAGGAGCTTGTCCCTGCCCTTATACACTTTCCCCACTAGGAAAAAGGGAAGTACATACAATTGGCTCTGAGAGTATATTCTGAGAATTTTTTTCACTATCTCCCGATCAAAAAATGACTATCAAAATATCAGCTCCAGATAAAGAAATTACTAAAGGAGATTTCAATCTGTGAAACTATCCCCTATGAGGACTGCCTGTTGTCTTTTTGCAATTCTATGACTATATAAGAGCACTTTCCTATATTTGCATATAATAATTCTGGAATGGACCCTAACCCAAGCACAATGGAAAATGCTGAGAATTTCAAATCAGCTGTTTCTATTTCCCCATTTGTGAATTGGAAGCAATGATAGAAAATAGAATTATGTTGAAGGTTGAATGAAATAACGTGATAGCTAATTCTTGTAAGCTATAAACTGTTCTTATAAACTCTGTTGTTGGGCAGATATGAGCCCATTTTTGGTAAAAACTGAAGCTTTTTCTCCCTGTTTAAGTAAGATTTCTAATTCTGAAAAAGGTACTTTGTTAAATCCACTTTCATTGTCATGATCTGATGAGGTTGGTTTTGGGGTTAGTTTTATTTTTGGTTTTCTTTCTTGTAAACCCTAGGTTGTTTTTGGCTAGGATCTTATAAAAGGAAATTCATGCAGACTGTTGTAATCCAGAGTATGATGTATGATTGGAGCTCCAGCCTAGAGTTTCATCCTCTATTACTATCCTAGTGGCAGGTGGAGTGGGGATTCTATACTGAAATTTGGAGCTCACCTGCAGGAGTACCCATGTCATCTTTGCTGTCATAATGGGCTCTACTGGAATAGCACCATTTCAGCCAGCTTTACTAAATTAAATCAAGAAAGTCAGAGTTATAAGCTACAAAACTAGAAAGGGTTAAATCCTTTTAGATTGCCTTCTCGATTTTAAGGAAAACACATGAGGTTCTACGACAAAATTATGCTATTTAAAGAGTTGCTCTGACATAAAACATATTAAAATCACAATTTTCATAATGTCTTTAAGTTTGGTCTTTAATCTATCATGATGAGCTCATTGAGTCTAAGGATTCAGCTGTGAGATTTGTGGTTTAGAGCTAGATTTTTACTGACCCTAATTTTTTTAGGTTAATAGTAGTTTTTATGAGAGCTGGTCATCTGATACATTATGGGTTAAATGAATCCACTCACTTGAGATTCTGCTACTTGACACCAGTAACTCTTTACAAAGGATAATTTTCACTTTGATTTTTTTCCAAAATGATATATGAGCTATAGCTCTAACTCTGTGTGTATCTAATAAGCAGGTAGGTGCATTTTAAAAATATATATTTAATATTAAAATATATTTTCTTTCTGCCTTAGAAATAAGTACTTTCTTCTTTGCAATAGCTACCTAAATATTTATTATCCCAGCAGATTTCTTTTGATCAGACTGAGTTTATGTATTAATTAACCTCAATTAGATTACTTTTAAAAAAATCAGAGAATACTAAAGCACATTTCATTCCAACATCTTAAGTGTTAAATGTCTGTTTTACGACTTCCACAAACCTCTTCAGAGTGAATGAGAAGAGGTGAAGATATTCATTAGCCTATAATTCCTGGGTGTGACTGTGCCCTAAATTCTCCAAGATGCCATAGGTAGAATGTTTACTTGTCAAATAAATGTTTGTGTCATTCATTCTCTTGTAACAAGCTTAACATTATATTCTATAGAATAGTAAATATTTATTTAAATACTAGTATAAACTTATAAAGGATTTTCTATAATCAGCTTCCCAACATTTTATATTCATTTGATCAAGCTTTACTTACACCATTTCCCTTGTAGTTCTTTTGCCTCTGGGATCATAATACAATAGGTCAACTATAAATATCAAACCACAAACTATTCCAAATTTATTTCAATTAATTGGCAAGAAATTATTGAGAAGCTACTTACACAAGGAATATTATAAAATATAAAGCAATTTCTTCAGAAGAATATCCAGAATTTTTGTAATTTTTTGCCTGTTCAAAATAATTAACATCTATGAACTTTAACAAATGGTAAACTCAAAGAGAAATGAAGGCTTCCTAAAGCCCCTGTGAGCTCTAGAAAATTTGATTTATTTTTATGGCTTCTATTACAAAGCTGGGTACCAAGCCCACCTGTCAATATAAGCTCTTGGATAATAGACCAAGATAATTGGTCAGCCTGCCTAGCAAAGCACCAGGATTCTGCAAAAGAGTAAACATGTTCTAATATCCAGGGAAGTAAACCTGGGGGTGTGATCAGGTGACAGGTCTAGTATCATTTCATGAGGAAATAGATACGTAAAAAAATAAGATATCATTCTTTCACTACAAATTAACCACAGTTTTAATTACACATTTTACATTGGTTCATCTAGAATGTATGTCTAATAATCTTTACAACCATTGACAGTGCATTACTTATCAAGATGATGTCACTGAATCAGTAATGGTAGTAGGGAGGAGAGCAGCTAACATCTATCCCAAATGACCAGTCCAGCTCTTGTCCTTACAGTGCTATGAAGCATGGTGGGGAGGGAGGAGCAGGGGGTGAAATCTTGAGTGGAGTAGTGGGTTTACTTAGTAGAAGTGTTTGGAGAAGCAGAATAGGGAGAGATGAAGATAACGCCATAATGACCTACTTTTAATGCCAGCCGCTAAGGCTCCTCAGTAGATTGTGAGCACTCCACAGTAGAATGCTTTAGAACAAAGAGTATGCAACATGAATCTTGCACACAGAGAGGCATTTGGAGCTTAAAAATGTCCAAATATACAATGGCCTCTTGTTTAATTATAGTAATTATTCATCAGGCTCCAGATGTTAAGAAAGAAAAAACTTTATCTTTTTATGATTAGAAGCATGAATCCTTTCAAATGCATGTGTCACTGAAATGGAATGTATCTAATAATCATCTTGCAGCTGAGAGTGCCGAGTAAATAACTGAAGCCATTCCAGATCCTTATTAAAAGAACTTGTTTCCAAAAAGAGAAATACCTTCCATTCGGAAAAAAATCAGCCCTTAATTTTAGCCCTACAAAAAAGTCAAAAGTACTAGGGGCATTCTGGCAGCACAAGGACCTATTTCCCAATGTTGAGTCAAATTCTTGTTCAAAAAAACCACGGATGGCTGTGGACTTATCGTGGGGCTGCTGAATTCCTTCAAAGGTGGTTGAGAGGCCCAGGAATCAAGATCCCTGCTTGGAGTGGTAGTGGGAAGTTGCGGGGAGTGGCGTGCAGACAGCAAAGTGCCCTCTCAGAAGGCTAAGCCTGGAATTCCATAGCTAAGAACTAATCCCTTAGGCCTTACCAAATCCCATTAAATTAAAGATAAGACAACAAAGTTCTCTTTCTGCTGGGGTTCCAAAGACCCCATAATTGAACAATAATGACTGGGGTGTGATACCCAGCCTCCAAGATGGCCCCAATGATTCTGACTTCCTGACATTCATGCCCTTGTGTAACCCCTTTCACTTTGAATACAGCTTACTATATAAGCAATAGAATATTGTGGAAATAACATTGTACGTCTTCCCTGCCAAGTCATAAACAGCATTTCCCCTTCCCTTTATCCCCTCCCTTCCCATCACTCACTCTGAGGGAAGTCAACCACAGTGTCAGTAAACACTCAAGGTGCCTGGTGGAGAAGATCATGTACTGAGGAATAAAAGACCCTTGCCCATGACCCGCCTAATTTGCATGTGAATCTCCTCAAATCAGACCCTCCAGCCTAGTCTAGTGTTCCATGATGACATTGTCATTAAAGATCCTGAGCCAGAACCACTCAGCTAAGCCACTCCCAGATTTCTGACCTCCAGACACCGTGTGAGGTGAGAAATGCGTGTTTTAAGCCACTAAGTTTTGGATTAATTTGTTACATAGCAATAGGTAACTATTACATAGGATAATCTTAAACTGCTTGACTGGATCCCTTTAACCTTAAAGCCTCTCCATAAATAAAGCCATATTTCAATAATTACATTACATGGTGTGTGTGTGTGTGTGTGTGTGTGTGTGTGTGTGTGTGTGTGTGTGTTGGAGGGATTTATTCAGCTATAAGTCTTTTTTGCCCTACAATACAGAATACAGTTCAAGGACACCAAGATGTGATATTTACTCATTTTATGGATTTTCACATTAGAATATATACTTCATACATCATTACTTTTTCTACCTTAAAAAACAAAATTATACCTTCACAAATGATTAAACTTAATTTATAAGATATATTTAGACACTGTCACATTCAAATTCACATATCTGAAAAACTCATAATCCTTATCCTCAAAGAATCTATACTAGGGGGAAATTCAAGTAATGTGTCTGTAAGATAAGTCTATTTAAAAATATAATAAATGTGTATATGAGATATGATTCAAAATTTAGTTAAATAATAGGCAGGACCTGAAACAGGCAAAACAGGAACTGAGAAAGCCATCTAAGAAGGAGGAAGCAGCATGAACCTGGGCAGCCTCGGGGTCTGTGGAGAAGGAAACCTCAGAATGCACTAGGAATGAACAACAGGCCTTGGGTGTTGGGACAAGGACCAATATTTCACGGAGCAGCCAGCAAGAGCCAGTGAAGTGTCAAATAGGAGGGATCACATATCAAAACCTCACTTTGGGAAAATAACTGAATATACAGAGAACAAATTTAAAAAGGGAAAGGCTGAAGGCAGCACAACCAGGAGGCTATGGTCATGTCTAGACGTAAATTGAGAAGTGGGGGTGTGGGCGGCAGTGAGAATAGAAAGAATGAGCACGTGTGAAACACAGGAATTATGGATTCTCTAGATTCTGCCAACCAGGATAAAGCTGAAGCTGGGAAAGTGGGAGAATTTTTAAAAAGACAAAGACATAGGTGGTTCAACATGGAATAGGAACAGAGTTTTTAACATAATTAGGGACTAACAAAGACTCCCAGGAATTGAGGGCAAAGAGGTGGTTGTAGATGGTTATTCAAATATAAATACAAGATGGAACTCTAACTTTCTACTAGGTCAGCCTCAGACTGCAGGTGAGTTCCTTTTGCCAGTACAAATACATTGATTTGCATTGAAAACTGTCCGCTGGACTTGCAAATAAAGTATAAAACCATTCTGTATATGAATGCAAATATTCTTTGCATCTGTAAATGAAACTATTGAAAAGCTCCAAATTAGACATCACGGGAAAAAAACCTGCCTTTGCTTTTTTTGATAAATGAGGTTTCTAACCAACCTCAATTCTGACCTCTACCCCTACCTTGACATGTTTCTAAACAACTCTTTGCCTTGCTATACTTTTATGAAATGGCTCAAGAACATCATTACTTTACCTAGTATTCTAACCCTACCTTCCCAGCAAATCAACTAAAAACAAACAAACAAACAAACAAACAAATACCTGTCTTACTGGCAATCAGCTGTGTGAAGTACCAAGCTCCCTCTGATTTAAATGTACAGCTTGCCATGTATATTCTCAAAATTATATGCTTAGCTTGAAATATTTTTACAACTCAAATGCCAACGCTTTTATGCAAAGCCAGGGTTTGTACCCAAATCTTCAAGTTAGGCTATTGGGTTATAAAACTGTCTGTCTATGTATTATATGAAGCAAATGATTACTAAATATATATATATATATATTTTTTTTTTCTGTAAACTGATCCTGGCTAGAATAGAATATAAAAAGTATAAAAAGAATAGTAACTGCAGTAATTTACCAAAGGCTTAGTGGCACCATTTTCAGCACCTTAGATATATATTAACCCATTTAATTCTTACATTAACACTACAAGGGGCTTAAATCAACATCCCAAGAGCCAAGATTTGAACGCATGCAGCCACAGAGACTGGGCTCCTTAACAATGGGCCTAAATAGAGGAATTTTCCATGGACATTTTTGTAGTCATCACTGTATTAGTTTTCTATTGCTGCTGCAATAAATCACCACAAACTTATTTGCTGCAATGACACAATACTGCATCTCTCTAGTTCTTCTTCCTTAGCCACATCTTCCTCTGACTCTAACCTCTTCTGCTTCCCTCTCCCACTTTTAAGGACCCTTGGATAAGGCCCCCATTAGGCCCACCAGGATAATCCAAGATAATGTCCTTATTTTAAGGTCAGCTGATCAGCAGCCTTAATTTCCTTTCGCCATGTAATCTAGTATATTCACAGCTTCCAGGGATTAGGATGTGGAAGACTTTGGGAGGCTGTGATTTGAACCCACTAATGTCATAATGCCATAATCTAAAAAGCCGATTTAAAGTATTAAAATTCAGAATAATATATAAAAAAAGAAAAGAAGTGAGTAGGTGAATGAGAAAAATTTGTTGACAGAATTTATCATGCGTAAATGAGTGAAGGCAGAATCTGAGATCCTCACTTCCTCTCAATTCCTGACATTTGAGCATTCCCCCGCAACTTCATCAGTCACTGAGAAGGATTGCAACCAAACTCTAGCTTTCTAAGACCACCTTCCTAGCAGCTCAACTAGGAAAATCAAAACCTGTCTTACTCTCACCACCCTTCATAATTATTCTTTTACTAATCTGAGTGTAGGTACTTAACCCTTCATGGAGCATGCTCTCTGGTCATCCCAGCCTGGGAAGACTTCATAGGCTCTAAGCACCTTGCGGTGACCACTAGGACAGGACACATGGAGCACTCTGGTGGCACTGAATGTGCACCACACTTGGCCAGGGAGACAGTGATGGCATCTGGGCAGTGGAGCATTTGGGGTCATCCAGAATAAGAGAGAGGGAAAAGGCAGTACTGGGAAGAGGAAGCATTGCTCTAAGACCTGGAGGTGGAAATGGGCCTGAGCTGGTTTTTCTAAACACTAGTGTCCAGTAAGCTGAAGCAGAGAGGGTTAAGAAGTCAGGCCCCAGGAGCCAGCAGTTCAGATTCCACAGGGCCTCAGGGGCCAAGTAAGAACCCCAGAACTGAATGTGTATATAGTGGGGAACCACTGGGGACTTCTAAACAGGAGCCAGGATCAATGTACTACTGACCACCTGTAAATTTTCTTGTCAGGCTCCTCTACTGTAAAATGGAGCTGACAGTACCCACTCTATAAGGTGGTAGGAAGGATTAAAGAGGGAGCACACCATTCAGTATAGTGGCTAACACAAGGTCAGTGCTCAGGAAAGTCTGAGATAATAAACACCTCTCTGACCAAAATGTCATCCAGCCTGGAGATCCAAAGTGCAATTATCTTAATGCCTCTAAGTCCACTGTCTGGAGTCCAAAGTTCCCCCTAAGGCTATGGCAAACTACCACAACAGATTGGTCAGTCTCAAGGCCTCTGCTGCCTCTGGAAGGTCTGCTTCTCAGCACTGCTCTGCATTCTGCATTGTGTCTATACAGCTAAGAAACTCAAGCTCCCCCTGAACCTCTAAAAGGGCAAGGGGTGCAAGTTTCTGGAGAAACCATAGATCGGGGAAGCTGAAAGACACCAAGGGGATCCAGGGCATCAGCCTTCTTACAGTATCCTTAGGCCACCCATTGGTCTTGCTTTCCACTGACTGTTGCTCTCATTCAACCTAGCCTTACCTGCTCTTTCAAAGGGCTCCTCTCTCTTCTTTCTTATTCTTCACTTATCAATGCCTCTTTCTTTAAGAACCAAGAATCATTTATTCCTCTTATGCAGATCATCTTCTCCCTTCCTTTAATGTCTGAGTACAGGCTTATCCAGTGTTTCATAAATGCTGTGAAGAGGAATTCTAGTGCCAATGTTTTCACTATCTAGAAATAAAGGATATGTTTGGCTGAACCTGAAAAATGAGACTCAAACCTTGTTGACCAAGGAGTGAGGCATCATGTTGATACTGAAGGAGTTAGCATCCTTTCCTTGACAACTTTGCCTAGGATGGGACCAGAAGCCTCTACAGAGAAGAGGAGCTAGAACATGTCCCCTCTATCCTGGAAATCCAAATATATTAAGATGGACCCTATGTGGAGGCAGCCAAACTGCAAATCACACCCAATACAGCCCTCACTTCTGACACCAAATCCAAATTCAGATGATTCTCAAAGTACCTTCATGTTCAATAATTCACTAGAAGGACTCACAGAGCTTGTTAAGATCTGTTATACTCATGATTACGTTTATTACTGGCAAAGGGAAGGAGCACATAGGGCAGAGTTGGGGGAAGAGGGAGAAGTCTCCAACATAAAGCTTCTATTGTCCCCTTCCTGTGGAATCATGATGCATTACCCTCCTGACAGCAACATGTGGCAAAAACAATGGAATATTACCAATCAAGAAACACCAGGAAAATTCACCTAAGCTTTGTTGTCCAGTGTTTTTACTGGGACTTCATTATGCAGGCTTGATTGAGTAATCACCCATTGGTTAATCTCAGTCTCCCGGCCAATGGCCAACTAATACCACATGACCCAAAGCCCTGACCCTAAATTACATTTGACCGTGCTTGTATAGCCAGACCTCACCCTATATCTACTGGGCAAGGCTGACCCCACTCTAACATCTTGCATGGTTAGCTCCTGCCCTAAATCAAAATGCTCATGTTGGATATGATATAGATTACCTCCCAGAAATGGAGGGGGAAGGCCAGACCTTCCTTTGGGCCAGGCCAAGTTCTTTATTACACAAATTTCACAAGACTAACAACAGCCAGCAGTTTATACGAATGAGCAAGCTTCCTCCATCTCCTAAGGGACTCAGGTGGACAGACTGTTGAAATTCACTGAGGACAAGATCTAAGTCATCAGTGAGGAGAGCTGGTTTCTGAAACAAGGCTGAGCATCTCTCAGCCCAAGCACCCAGCAACGTGTGTGTCAGGAAGGCAGCTGGCCTGGGAAGCCAAGGTACATTCTCTAGAAGCTAAGAGTATCAGAGAGTTATTTCACAATGGAATGAATGCCAGAGGGCAGAAGAGAGAAACAAGGGGAAGTGAAGGGGGCTAACATATAAATTGGAAAGTTTTATGATACAGAAAATGCCTACTAGATAAAAGAATAAAACACACAAATCCTAGAGGATGCATGATCTGGGAAGATGAGTATGCTCTTACATCCCTGATTAGATGGTACTTCTGAGAGTGAATAAAAATTCTATTTAAAATTGTACCAGGGCAACAAATGTAAATCAGATTATCCCAGACAACCCAGCAAGTATGTTCACCAAGTATTAGGTAGTAACTAGAAATAATAATAATCAAAGGCTGGTGACCAATATCCCACATTTGGCACAAACCATTATGGTTCTTGAGCTGGCCGTCCATCCTGGGCTAGTGAAGCTGGGTTAAAGGGCCCTGGTCCTGAGTAGCATCTGTCCAATGGGTGAATATCAGTAGGGTCTTTCCAGAATGTGCAGAGCAGTAAAGAGTGCTTTGATCCAGAGCAGTGAGACCTGGTTGTGTGGAAGTCTGCCCCAAAGCCTGTGGGCCTATGATGAGAGCTGGTTCTCAACCACCTTCCTATACATAGTCTTTCAGAATTTCAAATTTAATGTTACTCTTTTTAAATGAGGTCCTCCAGGGAAGGTGACTGATTATATCCTGTGAGAATTTGAGTGGCCTAAGTCACCTGGTAGTGCTGGTATAAATTACATTGAAGAGAGTAATAGACAAGAGAGTCAGGTGAACACAGGCAGAAAAATGCATATGGCACTGTATGCATAGCCTTGATGTAGAAGTCACGGAATCAAACGAGAAAAATGCTTTCTAACCATCTTTCAGAAAATGCAGGAAAATTGGTTGGATTTTGAAAAAGAGAGAGTTGTGGAAAAAACCTCGGACTAAAGTTGTATTTTAGTCTTGATTGCGGCACTAGATTTTATCTAGGCGCTAACCTGAATTTTAGTATGGTTAATTTACTATGAGATGTATGAAACAACAACAACAGCAAACAGTGAGCACTTATTATTAATCTATTTAATCTTCCACATGGCTCATTGAAGTAGGTACTCTTTTATCCCTATTTGACCAAAGAGGAAGCTGGCACAGAAAGGTTAAGTAATCGGTACACAGTCAGAAAGAAATTTTGTGCTGGAAGACAAACTCAGCTTGAGTTTATGGTCTTACTTTAGCATGTTTATAAAATCATGCAATTAGATTAGATTATGTCTAGACCCTTTTCTTCTGTCAGAGTCTGTGATTCTCTAGATTTAAGTAAAAATGCTTATATTAGATACTACAGAAAAAAGATCTGATTTTCATGGCCATATTTATATGTAATATTTAACATAAAATGATTTATAGCACCTACATTTCTCAAAATTCATTTTAGAAAAGGCAAAAGAAGCCAAGAAGTCTAGCTGTTGAAAAATATGATATTTAGTAGTCTCCAATGGCAGCTGCTCTGGAGTCAAATGTAGACAACTCCAGTGATAGTGTTAAATCACACAGGCACACTTTCCATAACACTGAAAAAAATCAGGTTACTATAAGCCTCTAGTCAGCTGAGAAAATAATTTTTTCCCAGCCCAAAATTGAATACGTAGTAATATTTTGATTTGTGTTCTTTCTTTCTTCAAATGGAAGGCAAGAAAGAAATGGCTATCTCAATACCTATGGAATAGGCCAGTATGTCTTCTAAAGGCCCAACTTCTTCCTGGGCCTTTTTACTGCAGTAAAGCTCTGGGGAATCTCTTGTGCTTCAGTCACAGCACCCTGTGCACTCACCCCTTATTTCTCTTTTCTCTACTGCCCTTTCCTCTTGAAAGTGAAAAATACCCAGGAATTCACAAAGCATTGCCTCTCCCGGAAAGGACCATAGCTCTAAATTAAGCTGTGTAGAATTTCATCTATTCAGTTGATAACTGAGAGATGCACAGAGTATCATGAGAAAACAGAACAGAAATACTTGTACCCCTTTCCCTGGGAAAGTGAGGAACCACAAAAGGCTTCAAAGATGAGGTGATTCATCTTTGAAGCCGAGCATCAGTGGATGAGTAGAAGCAAGCATGGCAGGAGTGGTAGATGAGGACATGCAGGCAGAAAGGACAGCACCAACTAAGACCCAGAAGCTAAAACTATCCCTTTGTGGGGTGGTTCAGGGTGGTACTGACAGGAGATGTGGCTGTGAAGGTTTGGTGGAGCCCAAATACAAGGTTTGTTTGCCTTTATAAGTGGGTCTAGGGATTTATAAAGGGAATTAACATTAGACTTTTGTTTTCAGAGGTCATCTCTGATGGATCTGAGGATTCCTAGACTAGAAACTAGTTAACAGGCAGTGACTAAAAGATCATAGTCTATAATTATTTCAGATATAAAATGAGAATTTGTGATGTATAAGATGCAAATGGCAAAAATAAACGAAATACCCAAGGATGCTCTAGAGGTCTGTCTTGAGTGAAAAGATCATCAGATGCTCATACAGACCTCCAGCCTCCTGCAATGTCCCTAGAGGCTCTGTGCATGACTGTTCAAGTCCCCCGGCCTCATATATGCTCAGGAAGATCTGACCCTATGGTATCTAGCTCTGTATCTACATCTGTTTCATATATCTGTGTTTTTTACAGCTTTATGATGGTATATTACTTTATAATTGAAAAAATATATATGTACCTTGAAAACATTTTAACATGAACAGGTGTCAAAAATTTTATTCAACTAAATTAACTGGTGAGGGAACTAGTAAGATGTTACAACCAGTTGAAGGAGAATTTAAAGAATAGACACATATACAAGCAATCAAGAATGTGGAAATGAATTTGCTGAACTGATACAAAACTGGTCAACAGCCAGAGGCAATCATTAACAGGCAATCATCCCACTAGACAATCATATACATTACTATGTTTTTCTACAACTTACAAAGTTGAAAATTAGTTCAATGGCTATTAATAACAGAGACCACCTGGAAGAGTGCCGTAAGTGGAAACACCCTGTGATTGTATTTTCTTTCCATTTTAATGCCTTTTCACAATTTCCTTTTCACAAAAGGCTGAGTAAATCCATTAAAAGGGGTTAATTACCAAAGTATAATGTCTGATAAATCATCCCAAAAGTGTTCCATGGCTCTAGGTTGTACCAAGTATACATTCTGAAATTAAATTATATTTATATTAAAGTATATATTAGAAGAACAATGTTCTTATAGGGGGGAGTTGGTTTTTTTGAGGTAGGAAGCATTCTCAAATGTGGATATGTGCCTAGATATAAGTTATAGGCTATAACTGTGTTCATCTAAAAGAAACTGGATAATACAGTTCAGAATCTCTGAGGGAGAAGAAATCTACAGAGATAATTTGGTGGGCACAAAAAGCATGTCAATGTTTGCTAATAAAGAGAATGATTTCTTAAGGGCTCACCTATCACGTGGCTTTCCCACTCACATTACAAACCAAATAGAATTACCGTCTCACTTTTATGGGTTGCTATTGCATATTAAGATCATCTAAAGAAATGAACACAACTATAATTTCATTTTGTGTTGGAAAAGTATGTATTTCATATATATATTTATATATATACATGAGTATATACATTTACATACATACATACATTCATGCATGTATATTCAGATATAAGTATGTATGTGTATGTATATTCATTATATATGATTATTATATGACTATTAAAATACAATATTATGTGATTATTCAAATGACAATTTTGATCTCTCTTCTGGACTGTCTCTATTTTGCTTTCTCTTAACTGTCAAGTTATGGTTTGTTAACATTTTAGAGAACCTGAAAAGTCATAAGGCTGGAATGACTTCACGTGGCTGTCTGTGAGTTGCCGGTTTCCTCAGTTTTCCTGGGCAGTATGGCTCACAGAGTGGGCATCGGGGCCACAGTGCCTGGAGAAGCCTGGTGGTCCTCTCACTCACAGGGTGGCAAACAGAACAGCTGGGGCTGGAAGTACTGTAGGGAATCCAGCACAATGATGTCCTCTATAGTCAAGTTTCAGTGGAAATTTCCTTCTGGAACCATAACCACCTGCATTCTGGCTGCAAGAGCCACCTCAACCCCATTGGGAGAATCCTCAAAGATGAGGTACATCTTTCCCCACGGGAGGAGGGGAAAGCCCCTTTGCACAAGCAAGAAATATGTCTGGATCAGGCTTGCCATTCCTCAGTTTGGGATCATCCATCAAAACGATGTAATTAAACCAGCTGAAGAATTTTTTGTGTCCACTAGTATTCATCTCAAAGGATGCAAACCCAGAGCTGATGGCCACAACCAAGAGCACATGGTGCTTTTGCCAATTGCTGGCATCAGAGCAGATGTGGAAAACTCTTCTTTTAGCTTCATCTGGCTTTCTTCCATCAGCTCTTCTTTGGACATGGGGAGCTACAAGACATCTATTACGACAGAGCCATCTCTAATGCCTTTATGTCCATAACAAGAAACTTTACATGCCAGGTGTATTGCTTCTCAGAGTGTTTGCATATTTCTTGAAACTCCACTGTATAGGGCCATTCAGTGTCCAGAAGGAGGCCATTAATGTAAAAGAGTGGGTGGGTGACAGGGGCATGGGCGCCACCATTGTGCCGCTATCCCTGTGAGGTGAGGATACAGAGGAGGTTCCTGGCCTCCCCTGCATGTCTCGAGAAACTCTGCACATGTGTTACCCCTGGCCTTCCTTATGTTGAAAATACATTTACAAAAATTTAGGAGAATTCCAACATTCCACAGCTAGTGCCATGACCATCGATGGATTACTGATAGTCATGACAAAAGATGATGTACTGCAGATACTAGGACAATTTAAAATAAGTAGAGTCCTTGAATAGAAAAGTCAGTTTGGGGATGTTCGAATTACCCAACAAATGTTTCTGCACCATTTTAGAGAAGTAGGCAAGTCCTTAGCACTAGAACCAGGCATATGTCTTGTGGCCACTGGGAAATAAATGGCTTACAATAAAATAAACTGTTTTTGATTATTAAGATGAAGTGCATTAATTCCTACAACTTATCTCTTTTGAGATGTCCTTCTAAGGAAGATCAGAAGATCACACAGCTAAGCTGTCAAAAGGGTATGTTGGGGCAGGGAGAGAGGGCAGCAGGGAGCAAGATGAGAGGTGTATTTTTTAAGGAGTACTAAAATTAATGGCGCTATTTTCACACTTGTAAAGTAGACAGTGTGATTATAGTACAAGCAAGGTTTCTTCCTCTCCCCAGAGACCAGGGCTTTGATAGCAACTGGTCAAATGCAAAGGCATAAACAATCATTGTTCCCTCTGCAGAAGAATAAGTCAACAGCCTTCTCCAGAATGACTGTAGCCTGATGAATTAAAGGGGGTATGCTGTGTTTGTGAGATATTTCATTTCTAGTTCGAGCCTCTCCACAGGGAGATGCCCTCCCGCCAGGCTTGCTCACAACTTGGCCTCTAGGCAACGAGGCTGGAGCTGTGCCCAGCGTGCGACCCACTGATGCTGATTCAGAGTGGTGCTAGGTGACACTGGAAGTAAGGGGCTGATCTTTCAGTTCTCTCTTGAATCCCTAACATCTAAATTATTGCATTATTCAACTCACCGGAAGAAGAATTTGGGGTCCTGTTTAAATCTGAGCTTCAGAGGATATTCAAAAGAAGAAAAATAAAAGTTCTTATTATGGAAACATTACTTTTTACCATGAGCATAGTTACAGACAGGGAGAAAAGAGGGACTTAGATCTAATTTCCTGAGTGTCATATCTATTTATATTTGGAAGTCCAGAAAAGTAAGCACATTTATGATCATGTTTAAAATATAGACACAAAACATCTAGAAAATAAATGTTTTTAAATCCAACTTGAAAATAAGATGGAATTTATTTAAGGACAGTAGCAGTGACAAAAAAACTAAAAGGCAGGGACAAGTACATAACACCAGAACTGATCAAATAACTACCTAAGTGCAAGTGCAATTAGTCAAATGCCAACAAAATGTGGCAGTTATTCTGCCTTAGCCATCTTCTACAGAAGATATCAATGGAAAGTATGGGGAGAAAGAATGCACAGAAGCAAAGGCCACATAATGATACAATTTAAGGGTAGACATTCAGTTTATGGGGTAGATATAGAGACAGTTTCCTAACTGCATTCACATGAATTAAATTCAAAATCAAACTGAAATCCAGAGGAATGTTTATTTTCTCCACTTTCTTAATGCCCTCCTGTGAGCAGTTATAGTTTTGTTCATTTTACTAACCTATGACTACTAAATTCTTTATTTCAGCAGCCTACAAAGAGCAAACCCATCTTTTTCATCTTTCTTCCTAAACAAAAGCGCCTCTTTGAATCATGTTTTCCATATGAGTTGGCACATGGGGCGGGGAGGATACAGCCGGGAGTATGCTGAGAGAAAACAAGCGGAGGAGGGAGTGGAGTTTCTGAGATGAAAAATCCAGCTCTATCCATAATGCCTCCTGGTCCTGGAGCATCTCGACCTTTATGGTGTTACTCCTCTGTGGCTAATCAGATTAAAAGTCTCTGAGACAAACGATATCCAATAAAACAAGAAAGTGGGAAGAGTATAATGTTGTACCTGTGTTAGTAGAAGTAAATGTGACTGTATCGTATGCCCAGGTACCTCAGATCTCCCTGTACCTGTAAGGGACTGGAAAGACTACCTGTGGCCTTGGCACTCCAGATTTAATGAAAGCGTGGGGGCAATTAGTAAACAAAACACCACTGAGGGTCTTTGGCAATAGACTGTGCTTCCAAGAAATAAAAGTAAGGCAGTGGCGAAGTTCTCTTGGTGATATAACTGGCTACCACAGGGCAGCTCAGCTATGGAAGGCCTGACTGCTTGGGTGAGAGTGACATCACAAGATGTGAACCAAGCCACCCTTGTGCACAGCACAGTGCATACAGGGAACAGGGTCTGTCTATTATGTGAACATAGAGGGCATTGAGCCCAAAGCTTCATATACATTAACAATATAATGGGAGAGATTTTTATCTACCATGAATATTTAATTCTCCTGCAAGCTAACTATCTGCATATCACAATGCCCCAATGCATGTGTGTGATTTTCTCTGTTGTTTTTTTTTAAAAAAAAAAACAAAGCAGACCATTTCTGTGGTTTAAGCCTTGAAAGTTGATTAAATGTGCATTGATCCTTTTGATCTAACGAATGTGTATTTTAAAACAAAGTCAGTGCTGTTGCTCTAATCTCTTTATGGGGAGGAACCAACAATGGGAGGAAACCAGGTGGGTTTCCATTGTTTTCTGGTGGCCTGTATCACTATTCACTGATGTTCTGAATGCTGCTTAATTTTTGCTGACGCCTTTTTATCCTAGGCTTCATGTGAATTTAAAAAGAATTCCATTGATATGCAACCTACTAAGTATTATGATATCCTGCCCGCCCTGCTGCACTGTAGAAGCCTGCAGCTGCCTGAAACTTAATTATGCATGCATGCATGCAAAGCCCAGACGCTTGGCCAAGAGTGCCTGACTGACTACAGTTTCTCACTTGTTTTTGTTTAAATTATAATTGGGAAGATCTATATTTCTCAGCCCATTTTGTAGCTTGAGCATGCTCCTCGTTGCCTCTATGGCTACTTCTACTTGAATCAGCTTCTTCCAGAGGGAGCCCTTTGCCTCTGAGATCTTAGAAGGGTCTTCCATGGGTTTGAAAAATCCTTTTACCTACGTGGCAGTTTTAAAAAGTACAAAAAAAAGACCCCAGCCCCAATCAGTTTTCCTCCAGATGGTTGATAGCTTAAAAAAAAAAAAAAAAGAAAGAAAGAAAGGAAAGACCAGTTAACCAGAAGCTGGCATCTGGGTGAAAACAAGAAGGTTTAAAGCCGGGCATCCAGTGGAGAGGAATATCAGGCATGAAACTTTACACCTGCTGAAACAAGGCAGTGGAGACTAGCAAAAGCAGGTTTGTTAAGCATGTACATTCTCTACACAAAGCCTTTTGTAAATGGTTTCACAGTCTACCTAAGGGAACTTGGTCTTCAAGAAGAACAGAGCCTCTCCTGAGAGCGTGAAACAGCACTACACTACATGTAACTATATTAGTGTTATCCTGAGTTGTCCTTCATCAAGGGAGAGTCAGATAGAGTGACTTTCATATAGGATGGCAGCTGCTGGTTATACCTATTTCTGAGGAACTGTAAGAAACACCAGTGTTGTTTCTTTTCTTTCTTTCTTTTCTTTCTTTTCTTTCTTTTCTTTCTTTTCTTTCTTTTCTCTCTTTTCTCTCTTTTCTCTCTTTTCTCTCCTTTCTTTCTTTCTTTCTTTCTCTTTCTTTCTTTCTTTCTCTCTTTCTTTCTTTCTTTCTTTCTTTCTTTCTTTCTTTCTTTCTTTCTTTCTTTCTTTCTTTCTTTCTTTCTTTTTCTTTCTTTCTTTATAATGGAACATCAAATGAAGTGCCCAGATTAATCTAAGTGAAATTGTTAAAGAGACCTGATGTCAGGCCCAAAATGCAGTCATTGTGCTAAGACCCACATCTCCAAACCAAGACTTAATACCTAAACTAATTTCAGTTTCAGCCTCTCCCAGGAATGTAAGTTTAACCAGTCAGTCTGGAATTTCCTGGTCAACACTATCTAGAAAATCTGCCTGATAGGCCCCAACAGTCCCCCAGAGGAAGGTGACCCTTCCTGAAACAATTCACTCTTTGCTGAAACAACCTCCTTGCCCTTCTTTCTGTAAAAG
Organism: Macroglossus sobrinus; assembly: GCA_004027375.1. Classification (NCBI taxonomy): domain Eukaryota; kingdom Metazoa; phylum Chordata; class Mammalia; order Chiroptera; family Pteropodidae; genus Macroglossus; species Macroglossus sobrinus. Next base: position 993,121 of record PVKZ01000051.1, read on the forward strand.
TCTTCCATTTTGCATAGCTCTTTGGGGGTCCTTTTTATTCTCTAACTGGGATGCTTCCCAATTCATATACTGTTGAATAAAGCCAGTTAGAACTTTACATTTGCTCAGTTAAATTATGTCTTAACAAAAGTCATTTTATGCTCTTAAAGCTTAAAAAGAAAAATGTTATAGAAATGTACCAAAGCCTCAAAAGTAACTAAGAATCAGTGGTAGGATAATTAATCATGAAAGTTTTAAGACATAAAAATTATTGAGTAAGCATTTGTCATTCAATTAGAAAATTTCTATTTGAAGAATAATTCTTAACTAACATTTTCATGCAAGACACTCTACTAAACATGTGCCATCACAATTACTTGAGGTTAATACTACTACATTCCTATTTCACAGATAATAACACCAAGACCTAGAGAAGTATGAAGACTTTCCCGTGACTAATGGCCTCTATGTGACAGAAGTGGGATATGAACAGTTGCCTCAGTTCAAAATCTATGCACCAAACAGCTACTACATTTTGCCTGCCTAAGAACATTTTATTCAAATATTCTCTCCAGCATATAAACTGTCTCTCAACTGTAATAATAAAACTGAAGTTTATCACATGTATATTAAGTGCCAAACACTGTTTTCAGCTCTTTACAACTATCCTGTGTGATAGATAATTTTTTACCCCATTTTCGAGATGAAGTCTCCACAGTTAACTACTTTACCTGGTAGTTCTCAAACTTCAGCAAGCTTCAGAATCAGCTAGAGGGTTTGCTAAACATAGTGTGCCAAGCTCTACCCAAGTGTTTCTAATTCAGTAGGTTTGGGTCGGGACCCAAAAATGTGCCTTCTTAGTATGTGATTCAGATGCTACTGGTCCAGGGAACACCCTCTAAGGAACACTGCATGAGGCTATACTAGTACTACTTTTAAAGAATAGGTAGAATTTATTATCCTAGATCTTTCACACACATGTTACACATTTCTAACCCTCGGAAGGCAGATATTATCTACATTTTATACCTAAAGAAAATTAGGTTCTAAAAAATTAAGTGACTTTTGCAAGATTACCCTAATGGTCAACAGCAGAGCCAGGACCCAAATTGAGAGCTGATTCTCAATGCTCAAGATTTTCTCAATAGCCCACCAGCCTTCCAGGCCTAGTGGCCCACCAAACTGACTAGGTATAGAATAACTCCAGGTTGTGCCTCATACTAAATGTTGTTTTAATGCCCATTAATAATTTTGATTCCCTGGGATATGTAGAATAGAGCCGTTGTATTAATACATTGTTTATTTAAAAAAAAAACTGTTTTGTGCATGTTAACAATATGTGAAATGACCAAATACATTATATATATTTAAGGAGAGGATTTTTGTAACCAAAGATGCTGTCAGCATTAAGACAAAAATTTAAGCCAAGACATTAGAAACACCTTTTACTTTGCTAGTGAACATGGAAGAAAAAATGGATGTGGGATTCATAGGGAATGGATATTTATAGGTATATAGACTCATGAGTTTAATTTTCTGAATTGGATAGATCTAATATTTAGAAAGGATTAAGAGCTCACATATTTGTTCACCTCTCAGTACCAAGTTAGCAACAATATCTAAATTGTTATTACTTCCCCCAAAAGATGAGCTTGTGCCCTATAACCCAAAGAGCATCAGAAAATGCTCTGGCATGGTTCATTTTTTGTGTTCTGTATTAAAGAGGAAAAAAGTCAAACTGTCTGAGAGAGCTTTTTATCTACCATATCAGCTAATATCTTTCCCCTCTCCCAAATGGAAATTAAACTCATAAGCATCACTTTTTATTTGCCTCAAGTGTATCAGTGTAACATGAATGCTAACTCATAATCCACTAATATTTGAAGCAATTATATTGAATTACATTTTTGAAATTGCAATTTTGTGCAACTGTACAGAAAACAACCAAATGAACATTAAATGATTTGTTGTGATGAAGAATTTGGTTTCAGCATCCAACAAATCTGCATTGGAATTCCTACTCTATCTCTTACTCATAGTTTGATCTTAAATATGTCATTTTCCCTCTCTGAAGGTTGATATCTCTATGTGTAAGATAGTGATATTAATACCTACTATGTAAGCTTGACATGAGAATATTTGTGGAAGTCTTAAGAAATAATAATGATTTTGACCTTGCCCACTTCCATAAAAATTTACTTTGGGGATATTTATTGATGTCCTTTTTCTTCTTTATATATGTAGTTATATACTTATGCTGTCTATATACAACTATATATATTTTTTGTTGAAACCACCATGTTTTCATATTAGATTGCATTTTCTATTTTTTGCCTAACACTTCTTCACATATACATTTCACTCTCTCATTACTTACTTTTTCAATAGTTACCTAGTACACAATAATAATAGTAGAAAATTATTTACTACTTGGAACATTTGGATTTTCTCCAGTTTTATCTACAGAAAACTGAAGAATGTCCTTTGATTATTTTTGTAGAGTTCATTTTCCTTATGTCTCTGGACCACTTCCTCATCTGGAAAATAGTGGAAATGGAACACCAGATCCAAAGGTCTGCATAAAGGGATATATGAATTTTCAAAGCCAAGTATAAAACATTTTAGAATATTAGAGCTTCTAGACAAATTATGGCACTGGGGAGGAAGTCCTGCTTTGTGACTACAAGGGCCATTGTTTCACATCTACCTCTTCGTTCTTCTTTAAAGGGGTTTTTTCCAAGACTGTTTTATGTTTTACTCACATCAGATGCTATTCTTTTTGAGGGCAGATGGTACTCCAGATTGGTGGAAAGGATGTCAATCAGAGTTAACCAAGTTAGAAACCAACCTGACTAAAAGATCTAGTCACTATCCTATTTATTCTAATATACTTTGACCCCAGTTTATTCTAGGCCACCAGAAACTATCTATTAATAGAGATGTGGAACAGAACCTAGACCAAATACAAAGTGCTGGCCTCCCCAATGGTAGGTAAGCTCACTGTTGGATGACCTTGAAGTGCTAAAGGTCTACTTTTATTAAAATCAAATTCACTGCTCTTAGAATGACTATCTACCAACAGGCGTCAAAGGTTAACAGTGACGCCAGGGTGAGATACATACTGTGAGAGACTAGGATGCCTAACAACCCTGTGAAGAGATAAGTTTTGAGTAGAGAACATTCACAGTTTGCTCATTTTGGTAATAATGTGTCATGACCTGCTCTATTCTGAGAATTCAATGCAAATAAAAGTATTATAAACTAGTAATTTATTCATCAACATATATTCATTGGATACTAAGTAGATGTTTACACTATTCTAGAATCTAGGAATCTAGCAATGAACAAAATACCAAGATACATATCTCACGAAGCTTAAATTCTGGTGAGATTTAGATGAGTTGTAAAGGAAAAAAATTTTTGCAATTCCCAAGAAAAAAATATCAAACATTTTGAGTCGCAATTTAGCAGATTGGCTTACTTTTCTAAATGCCAGAACTTGTCAGCCTCATAAATCATGTTCTTCCCACTCTCACTTGATACACTTGACCCAGTCTGTTCAATGACCAGGAGCTCACTAGTTCACAGTGCAACCCACTGTATTTTTGCATATCCAATATTAATTCAAAAATTCTTTTTTTTAAATGCTCAAAAATTTTCTTTATTCTATACTTTCCTCTGTAGTTACACAGCGCTACTACTATTTAATGAAAGATGGAGGTGCCATGAGTTCCCAGTCAGTGGAAAATGCTAGCCTTAAAAGGAGAGTTTGACTTACTTCCTGGGATAATGGAAGAGAAAAACCTATCTTTATACAGTTAGGTGGGCAGTACAGGAGCCTCCAATGCTGCTACAGTCTATAGATGATACTCTTTTATTTTTAAGTTTAATTTCTAAGAGTCTTGCCAGTAAAAGCATGTTTTGTCTTCCACCAGTTTCAAAGACATTAAAATACAGTAAAGACCAGTAGGGTAGGTACCCTCCTTCTGTAGATAGTTTTCAATCTTTGTATGGCATCTAAGAGAATCATGTTTTATTGCATAATGTATCTCATGACAGTTTTGAAATGGAACCATTCAACACTGGTATTTTAGGCGAGTATGTGGTAAAAAGAAACACTAACACGCATATACACACACGCTTGCACACCATACATACAGGGTCGATCAAGATTGAATTTCCCCCCTAGGATGAAAGTGAGATGTTTGTATGGAAACAGGCAGGTCCCTGTCTCTAACGACTCCATAGTTATAAGACAGCTTTATCTATTCTTCAAATGGCTGCAGTTCATTACAGCATCCATGTCAAAGACCAATAAAAAAGCATCAGAGAGAGTGATTTCTGAGCTCTTCAAACACAAATTTGTTTTCTCACTAAGGAAGAGTACAAAGCTTTGTATCTACTAAATTAAGCACATTAACTATGACCCTTCCTCTGAGCCACATTTAAGAATAGAAGAAAGAACAAGAGATTATATACAAAATCTATGTATAATATATAAATAATTAATATTAGCCACTACACAGTAAGGTTAATTGTTGCTTCTCTGAACAGTTAATCTGCAAGCAGTTGATAAATCCCATCCTGAATAGAAGTGTCTCGTATTTAGGTCACACAAAGTCATTGCCGTTTTTTAATTTAAACTGTGCATTAGATTAAAACACAAGAGCATTTCAGGAGGACAATTTCGAAGCAGCGGCAATAGGCTGTCATTTGGTGTAAAAAGTTTCCACAGCACACCCCAGGGACATGTTAATCAAAGCTTTTTAATGGATTCAGTCTGATCTGTGACAGGCTTTGTTCCAGAGATGGCATTTGCTAGATAAGGCTGCAAGTTATCAATAAGACACAGTAATTGCGGGGAGTGATGGAGCTGCATTTCTGGGGCTTCCTACCATCCAGCTCTTTTTTATTATCAGTTGAGGCAAGAGACTTGCAGTAGAAATCAAAAGATGACTTGTTTCTTCCTTTAATCTCCCAACATATAATGAAGAGAAATTAAGCAACAAGAAAACTGACATTAATTTATTGTTAAAACTCTCGCATCACCTTCTCCTGTTTCTCCTCCTTATTAAGTCTTTGTCTTAGACTTTTAAGTCAGGACTGGGCAGCAAATCTTTTAACCTGATCAAATAAATCCATTTTAACCAGAGGCAAGCTTGTGAAGCTCTTCTGTGGGCTTTGGGCCCTCTGCAGTGGCTTCTTCACTAAATTCTTTATTATCACCGGAAGTCAAAGCAGCCAGAGGCTAAACTAATGACTGAGGATCACGCTGATCACCTGCAGGGATAGTTAGCTTTTCAGCCACTTAAGAAGGTTAATGCTCCCCATCTGACAGAAAACGTCTTGGTGCCTGTTTAAAACCAGTAATGTAATAGGAACTTAACAGTTGTTTTCTTTAATAAGCCACAATCCTTACTCTGAGAGATCAAAATCATTCCCTTAGTAATAGATGTCAAGGTGGACAAGCAGAGGCAGTGGGGGAGGGGAGATAGTGTTCAAGAAAGAATCAGCCTCATTTAAGGTGCTTTTCACAACCATTTGGCTGTCTTTAGCTCCCATGTCCCTGAGCTAATATGTCATCACTGAAGATTCCCACACCTGAATAGCCTGTGTCAACACCTTAGAAAGCCAGGAAAGAACAATCAGACATCTGCATCTCAGTCTAAGGTAATCTCTTACTGTTTCCTAGTGTGTTAATGTATATGCAGCTGTTAACTCAGTTCCCCAGGCAAGAGGTCAGGTAGATCTATATGCCTTATTCAGCTCAGTTCTGAATCTACTTAGACATATATTGCATGCCTTTCATGTCTCTGGCCAGGAAGTAAAATTACATAGAGATACAAACATGTGCTATAACACCTCTAACACTATGACTCTTATTTATTCATTGCATGCCTCCTAAATAAATTCTAAACTCCTTAGTAGGTTTTTCAGGAGTGATTACAAACTACTCTTTCAGTCTCACTTCTTCGCAGGCCCTACCATTCTACTTTTGTTGATGGTATAAAATATCTTGTAATTTTATCCCTCTTGTCTTTGTTTATAACATTCCTTTAGCCTGAAATATCCTTCTGCTCATTCTTCACTTACCAAATTCTTTCTTAACCCTCAAGCCCCGGTCAAATGCCATCTACTCAGTGAGGTCAGAATTAACTGAGACAAGAGACAGAGCCTCAGAAGGTTGGGGCAAAAGGGTCATGGTACCAGGGACTTTTGCTGTCATAAAGCTTTAGGGAGACAACTCGGCTTCCAGCAAAGAAATCATTTGTTCTCAGAACTCCAAGTGATAGCCTGTTGCTTCCAAGCAAGAATAAATCTCTAAAACGCGCTGAAAAAAAAAAAAAGCTAACAAAAGAAACTAATCTGGATTCTGCCGCAGGATAGCTGAGCATGAAGCACATTCAGAAAGTCATTTAAGAAACCACATTCCTGGTTGTGTGCTAGCACCTCGGGATGCAACTCTTTAGAAACAGAGTCCTTGGGGAGATTACAGTAGACTAGAGCCCTGCAGTGAACCAGGCTGCCTCCCAGCATCCATCTTTGAGGGCAGCAGTACTCAAACTTTAGATCATAAGAATCACCTGGAAGGTCCGGCAAACGCAGATTGATGAGCCCCACTGCCAGCTCTTTTACCCTGTAGGCCTTGGCTGGGGCTGGGTCATTTGCATTTCTAACAAGTTCCAGGTGATGCAGACTCTGCTAAGAATGACTGCATCAGGAAACCACCTGACCCTCACCTCTGTCCGCTCTGGGAAGTACCAAATAAGGGCAGCAGGAAAATTGGCAGGAAAACCAGTTAAGAGGTGATTGCTCTGGTCCTAATTAGAGATGACAAGGGCCCAAATTAAGAAAGTGGGTGGAGAAATGGAGAGAGAAAGAATGAGCATTTACTGATTGATTAGATTTGGGAGTAAGAGAAAAGAATCTAGGATGTTTGTACATCTCAGGCTTAAGAAACTAAGAGATTGATGTTAAAGGAAGGATCTGTTTTATAAGTAGAAGGATCTTGTGCTTGATAGTTAGTGAAGGAAAGAAGACAATGAAGCTAAAAAGTTGGTACAGGAACCAAGGAGATAATTATAGGGTATCATCTGTAAAGACAAGGGAGCATGTGGTTGGATAAGGCCTGTCTCAGGGGTGTCGGGAGGAAGGGCAAAGAAAGAGAGCCAAGGAAGATCATTTTGTGGGTAGGAAGCTAGGAAGTTGGGGGAGTTCATACCTGATATTTCCTTTGTGAAATAGGAGTTTGTGGGATTAGACGTTTGAGGAAAGAAGCTAGTAAGGAAAGGAGAAAAGCAAACTGGCTAGGGGCAAGTAATATTGCTGAGAAGCACTGATAAAGTCACATGACATCCTCAAATTTGATATCCCAATCTATGAGGCTCACTTAACCTTTTCAACAATGCTATAAGCTTCCAATTGAATTTGAACTCAAGGTATCACAGCTATTAAATGGAAGAGACAGGTTCTGAATTCACGTCTATTGATTCTCACAGTAGTTAAATAGTTCCTTGTATGAGACAGAGCCAGTTGTTACTGAAGACAGAGGCCATGCTTTTCTGGTAGGAAAGGAGATGATTTAGACTCTCTCCTAGCCTCTCTTATCACAGGTGCTCAGAGTCTGCTATGGTCTAAATGTTTGTTTCCCCTTAAAATTTGTATGTTTAAATCCTAACCCTCAAAAGTGGTAGTATTTACAGATTGGGCCTTTGGGAGGTGAATTTGTCTTGAGGGTAGAGGCTCAATAAATGAGATTAGTGCTTTTATAAAAGACCCCAGAGAGATTCCAAGCTCCCTAGCCCCTCTGCCATATGAGGATGTGACAAGAAGTCTGTGAAGGGAAGAGGGCCTTCACCTGATCATGCTGGCACCCTGATCTTGAACTTCCAACCTCCAGAACTGAATTAAATTTCTGTTGTTTATAAGCCACCCAGTCTGTGACGTTTTCTTATAGCAGCCCAAAGGACTAAGACTGAACCCAGGTGCAAAAGGGTCTTCATGGTTGTTTCTTACAGCCCTTTGTGTGCACAACTTTGTTTCAGTAGAGATGTTAGCCATGGCCTCAAAGCCTAAATAATTAACAACCCATCACCAGGGTGCTGCCAGTTCTGTCAATGCATATCGTAAAAGTATCCAAATAAAATTAATTTTAGCCAACATTTAAAGTATAAGCAACAGACCCTCTCTACGAAACCCTTTCCTTTCACAAAGATGTTACATTTCCCAAAAGGCAGAAATCCTTACTCTAGTCCATTTCAGATTCATATGGATCCCATTTCAAAGCTAATTCTAACAATGGTTGCTGTATCAAATAAAGGCCTCTCTCAGCACACACATTCTTAGGAGCATGGATTTGCCTGCCATAGCAGAGAGTATTCAGAGCAGGGTTATACAGCCCTGGTGTAGAAAAGCATCCTGAACAGGTAACCTGAGTAGATGACATACTTAGAAACACTCATCTGTTTAGAAATATAACCCACTGGATTTGTTTTTGTGCATATGTGGAAAGAACTAACTCTGGGAACACAAGCTTTAGTTTTTCCAAAAAGAAAAGGATCACCTCCACCACCCCAGCCCCCCACACAAACTTTCACACTGATGTGTGTGTACTATACACACCTCCACACCCACATTCTCAGAAAGAGTGGTTAGGAAATGACAAGATCAAATTAAAAGCAGTGTGATTGTCAGTCTATAAAAAAACTAGTATGGAAATTACTGATTTGGGGTATTCTTACCTGACATCTTCAATATATATAGCATCACACTGGCCTCCTTTGGAAGAGGAGACAATTTCAATGACGGTTGCTGAAAGCACAATGTCTCCTCAGCATGCTATCTTACCACACAAAAAACTGTGAGCTCATCCTCCTACTTGCTCAGTGTATATCACAAGTAGACACTTAGTCTCCAATTCCCACTTGGCCTCTATTTTATGTTGCAAGTGGCTATTATAGAAGTCGAGCATGATGAAAGGACAGTCAGTTCTTCCTTAAATTTTAAGAGTAGCTTTCTTTAATACAACTACTGCCATTGGAATAGTAAATTCTTCTAATTTAGTCCCTGAGCTTTTAAGTCCACAGGAATATTCTTAAATTTAACGATTAAAACAATTTTCAATAACCAAATACTGCAGGAGAAAATTGTGCAATCAAATACAGTGGTCATATTTTATATTAAAATCGCAAAACTCAAACGAGGGCTCTATATAGCTACCAATTCTATTCTTTTTCTCTACTAGGCTCTCCCATTTTCCAGGATGGCCATTTCATACTCTTCCCCTTGCCTCAAATCTCCCACACTTCCTTTGCCCTAACAGCTGACAGCTTTACCTAATACTTCATTTAAAAAAAAATAAATTAAACACAAATTTTTTATCTTACCACCCCAAGGCCATAATCCCACTTTATTATTTTTCCTTCCCGAGTATCAAAGAGTTTCTCTCACTAAAAGTCAATCTTTCCACATGTGCTCCGGACTCGTACCTATCGCTTCTCAAGGATCTCTCTCCTTTGGTCGTTTTCTACCTCTCCTACACTATCAATCTTCTACTTTCTAATGGAAAAATCCCACTCTAATTGTTCTAACTGAAATAAAATAAACAAAACAAAACATCTCTCCAAGTGTCTGTTCAGCCCCTCTATAGCTCTTCCACATAAATCCTCTCAAAAGTTTGTCTACAAGTGCTGTCTCCACTTCTTCACCCCAAAAAGATTCTCAACACCACTCTGTCTTCCTAACCCCATCCCCACTGAAAACATCTTTATCAAGGCAGCCAGAGATCTCTACATCACCAACCACAATGGACACCTTCCTAGATTTTTCAGCAATACTCCAAATACCAGTGTTTACTCCCTCATTCTAGCCTTTTTTTGCCTTCTATTCTCTCAAGATTTCCTTCCTTCCACACCTGATGCAGCTTCTCAATCTCTTTTATTGGCTTCTTCTCCCCTGGCTGAACTTAGGGATTAGCCCTGGAACCTACTTCTCTCCCCATGTAATATCTATTTACATGGGTTTCAAAATCATCCTTATACTGATGACTTGCAATTTTATATCTTCAGAACTAGACCTCTCTTCTGAGCTCCAGGCTTGTGATTCAACCTGTCTAATTGATATCTCCACTTGCATTTCCAATAGACAATTTAAACTGACTATGCCAATAACTACGCTTGAGAGTTCCCCTCAAAACTGTGCCCTAGTCCTCTAAACCCCACCTAGTCTTCCAGTTTCAGCAGTAAAAATAGTTAGCACTTATTCAGTGCATACTATGTGCCAGTAAGCAAGTCAGCTATGGCATAACCTCCCTTAATGCTTACAACATTCCTTTGGAGTAGATATTTTTATTATTCCTATTTTGTAGAGGAGAAAACCAAGGCACAGAGAGGTTTACTTTACCAAGGTCAAACAGCTAATAGAATCTCAGATGGGATAAGGATCCAGACATTCTGGCTCAAGGTGCCAGTGCTATTAACCAAATCATTATAGTGTGCTCTCCCCAGAAACTTAAGAGTTTTATTGATCAGTCTGTCCCCCAAACCCCGCTATATCTAAAATCATTGGGATGTCTGGTTAACTCCAGCTCTAAAATACATCATGAACTTGTCCACGTTTCTCCATTTCCTCTACCATAATTTCGGTCTCATGTAGCCCATGGTTATGGCCTCCTACCTGATTGACCCTCTGCCATTTTTTCTACCTCTGAGCCACTCACCATGAATGGGCAAATGTATCTTAAATGTATCATATCACTCTCTGGTTTAAAACTGTCAAAACCATCCCACAGCAGTTAGATTAAAGTCTAACATCCTCATGATACCCCACAGGGTCCTGCATTTCTTTCCAACTTCAGTGCTTCTCTAACTCATGGCTCCTCTCTCCAGCTGGTCTCCTTTCACTGTCACCAATGCCCCCTCTTCCCCCACCCCACATGTTTCCTCCCTCACCTAGGGCCTTATCTGGAGTGGCCCACTTTTTCTGACTGCCTCCTGCCTGCACTATAGATCACTCCTCAGAAAGGATCCCCTTGAACAAGGCCCCCCTGAAGATGAGCTACCTTGCAAAACTTACAATTTTTTAATTATTTTTTATTTTCTTGGTTTTTAAAGATCTGTTCTACCCCAAGAAGCTCCATGAGGACTGAAACAGTTCTTTCTCATTCTTTATAATTTTGCTGGTGTCCAGGATAGCACCTGGCATGGTTGAGCCCCTCAATAAATTTTAATTGATTAATATACTCATTCTTGTTTCTTTAAGTATTTTAAATAAGGCAAGAATCCCAAAATTTAAGTTCAATTATTTCTAAAAGGAAAACTGATTTCTGTGAATTATAAAAAATGTAGAAGTACTCACTCCTCCTGAAAGAGTTAAAAGTAAAGGAGGAAAAAGAATTTCTCTGGACAAACAGAAATGTAAATTGTTGAAAAGATGCTTAGCTTGGCAGAAAAAATAAAATATGTGGTCACTCCACAAATTAGCTAAAAGGGCATACTAGATCCTCCTGGCCTACAAAGTGAATAAAAATATTAATTTAATAAAAATATTAAAAATCATGCTCAAAAATTCAAAATCATAAACTCTCTGTGATATAAGAACAGCATGAAGAGTTAAACGGCATAGTATGAAAAAATATAAATTTAGAATTTCTCAAAAAAGAATGAAATGGACTTTGTCCCTGATGTTCTCAACATTCTCCCTGAAAACAAGAGCATTTGTTGCCACTTATCAAAAACTCCAGTTTATACTTTTCAACACGCAGCAAAGACAGCACTGTTGAAATTCTAGGTTCAACAATGCCTTTCTTCAGTGTAATCCTGGGGCCAGTAAAATCAGCAGACCACAACGTAAAGACATAATCTGATGCTCTCTTATAGAACTCCACATATCTCAACCAGGGCCCTGGGCTGCCTTATTTATTTGCTATATTCCAGCCTCTTGGTGATAAGGTTGTACTTTTACTGCATACCTGGAACACTCTACTCATTCATTCATTCACTCATTCATTGATTCAGGAAATATGCCTCAAGTACTGTTCCAGGGGCTGGGGTTAGAGCACAGAACAAAATAGACAAGGCCCTATTCTTACAGAGTGTTGGGTAAGGGAACTGACAAACAAAATGGATGCAGTCGGGTTCCCTCCCAGCAAGCCATGCGGTTTCCAGATGGCCTTAACCAGTTTTCCAGGCGACCTTAGCTACGGCATCCCAGGTGACCTTAGATACGGCGTCCTCTACAACCTGTAGAATGCATGTGCACTGTGATTAATTGTGATTGATTATAGTATCTGGCCTTAAGCCACTATTGTGCACCTTGTTATAAGAACAGCACCACCTGAGCGAGCCAGGGAGCTGGAGCTGTGCCTGTGTCTTGCTGTGTCCTACTAGCCTGAATAAAGCTATGTCGCATCTGCCCATGGCTCCTCGCATATTCTTCCAGTACCCAGAACCGCATACCCCAAGCTTCGGTACCCTAAACCTACAGAACACAGAGCTTTCTCTACACAAGGGATGATAAAGATAAAGATGATAATAACCTGAGAAACCATAAGATACATGAAGGAAATAGAACGGTCATAAAAGAAGAGTGAGTGGGGCCCCTTGGGGATGAAAATGAGAAACTAATTGTACAGCAAAAACTGGGGTGGACAGAGAAGGTCTCTCTGAAAAGATGATGTTTATCTGAAGGAGAACGATGCCAGGCAGAGAGTAGCACCAACAAAGATACAAACCTTAGGCTCCTGAACTCTCTCTTAGGCCCTTCTATGTACTTCCTTGTAAAATACAGTTTTAATAAGAGACCTGTTGAGTCATTTTAACCAGAAACCCCCACCTTCCTCATCTGCTCAGGTTCCTTAGCTGCCAGCATCTCCCAGGTGATATCTGATCACTCTCAATGAAATTCTTACCTTCAGTGAGAATCCTGCTAGGGTGGTTTAGCCAGAATCTCCCTGACCCCTGATGTTTCAAACTCTTAGTAATTTTCCATCCACAGGACACTGCCCTCACCCTACTCTTTGACTATCAATTCCCACTTGCCCATTATATATTTAGAGTGGAGCCTAACCTCTCTCCCCCACTATAAATTCTCATTGCAGTGGTCCTTATATCTCAGTGCAATGGTCCCAAATAAAGTGTGCCTTACCTTCTTCAACAAGTGTCATTAAATATTTTTTTCTTTAACAGCACAAATGGCCAGTGGCCCAAGGTCAGGGTCTCTGAGCACACTGAGTGGTATGCAATGACAGCAGAAAAAGACCATGGTACAGGCCAGACCATGGGGTACTGAGAGGCCACAGTTAAGAGGGGCTGATCCAGATCCTTGCCCTTGGACTTCTGTTTGGGTGAAGTAACTGCCCCCCACCTCCCTTCCTTGCAAAAAGCAGAGGGTGAGAAGGGAATGAGGGTCACAGTGGACTGGCTGTGACTGTCTAAGGAATGTTGAAGCTCCCAACAGCGAGCCCTTCCCACACAATTCTTTCTCTGGGTTCCTGTAACTGCTCCCTCCACTCCCCCCCACCCAAGCCTGGGGTAGTAATAACTGTATTTTTAACATCCCCTGGGGATGCAGCACCTCCCTTAGTTACTTCTTTAAATTCTTGTCCAGGATCTCTTAGAAATTCTCATCAAACACTCAGCCTGAGAGTGATGTTTCTGCAAGGACCTTGACTGAGATTCTAAACTAAAAACACTGCGCCAGGCCACCCTCTCACTTTCGGCAGTTCCCTTTGCTTCCTCCTTAGTCTTGATAAGCCACTTGCTAGACCTTGGTTCCTGTAAGTGGCATATAACTCCACATAACATCACCTTTGAAATTTTCAGAAGTTTCTGGATCAATTAAATGTCCTTCAGCTCCTGTGGTTCCCTTTCTTTGCACGAAGCTTCCCTGAGATCAGTCATGCCAATAAATGATTCAGGAAAGAATTTTGAAAGTGAAAGACAGTGTGCATGGAGAGAGCCCTGGATTTGCAGTTCGAGTTTAACTGCGTGACTCTTGGCACGTTGATTTCCTCATCTTTAAGACAGTAATGATAATAACATGCAGTGATAAACTTATTCATCAATACTTAGGGTAAGAATAGGGAATGGTAATCAGGCTACAGTGAGTAACTCCACTCCACTCTGAGGAAGAACCAGTCCATAACTGCTGATCAATCATGCACTAAATTCTTCACATCATTAATTCTGAGCCACTGAACATAAAAATCCAGAAAGACTCTTGTTTTGGCCACTTCTTAAAATTATAATTCCCCCACAAATACTAAAACAATATGTTATTATATGAGACAGCTTGGGCTGCCATAACAAAATACCACAGACTGGGTGGCTCATCTATTTCTCATAATTCTGGAGGTTGGGATGTCCAAGATCAAGGTGCTAGCCGGGATCCCCTTCCTGGCTTACAGAGGGCTGCCTTCTTGCTGTGTCCTCTGTTATAAGGGCACCAGCCCTATCAGATGGGAGCCCAATAGCTAGAACCTCATTTACCCTTTATCATCTCCTCACTAGCCCTATCTCCAAATACAGTCATATTGCAGGTGAGGGTTTCAACCTGAATTTTGGGGGGACATGAACCTTCAGTTCATTATAGACTGAGATCATAATCTACCCCAACTACATGATAATCATGACCCAATTTTTATCTGTTGATCTCAAGAACAGAAACAGATATGATTTAGAAATTATTTTGATATAAAGTACTTCTCTTCTACAATATATAAAGATGCATGCTGAAGACTATAATTAAAAACACTGAGTTAGGTTTAGTAAAACTTTATATAAATCATTGCTTACCTAGAATATATGTGCAAAACTAAAACAAAAAGCTAGTCTCAAATTATGCAATTATTTGGTGTCTGAAATACCAAGAGTTACCATGGCTTTGCTAAAATTATAACAAAAAATCTTCACCATTCTGAGAAATATTTTTGCCTTGTTTTTTCTTTCATACGCATTCATACTTTAGTAAGAAATTAAACTTTTTTAATATTAAGAAAAGGCAAAAACTTGAGAATTTTTTAATTCACCAGATCTATGTATTTCAACTTGGATAAAAGAAATATGGAATCAAAAAAAATGATTCCAAAAGAATATATCCATACTTCCTTTCCCACTGCTTCTTTTCTCCCTTTGAAAAGTTTGAAAAGTAAGAGCTAAGACAAATGTTACAACTCAAATTCTGTTAAACCTGAATGACATGGAACTTGCTATATTATTTTCTGAACTTCTGTGAATGTTCAAAATATTCAAAATAAAAAAAATTAAGAATAGCAAAAAAGTAACACAAGTCAAGATAATAATGCCCATCACAACAAGAAGAAAAAGATATAGAACTAAAAAAATTATAATCGAGGAAAATCTAAAATATCTCTTTAAGTACACCATTTCTCAAGAATTATTAATCTGAACACCAGTCCCTCATTTAATAAATTTGGATAAAGAAGGGTAAGCAGAGCTTAACAATTCTCTTTCTTAGGGTCTCTGGCATGTTAATGCACTTTTGTAATTTCAAGGATGGTGAAGAATTGAGAATGAATATTGGGCAAGGTAGCGTAAGGCATTTTCCAGTTCACATGCATCGTAGGAATGAATGCTTTGCCCAAGGTGGTTCAGAACATGAAGGGGAAATTATAACTGCAAACTCAAATATCTGTGTTGACTTTTTCAACTCTCTGTAGGAGACTATCCAACATAGCAGTTTTCTAACTTTTTGGTTCCAGAATCCTTTATACTCTGAAAATATTAAGGATGTTGTGGAGCTTTTGCTTATGCAGGTTATACCTGTCAACATTTACCCCTATTGATAATGAAATAACTATTGTTATTTTAAAATGACAGTGATATATCTATTACATGTCAACAAACATTTTAAAATGAAAATGACTATACTTTCAAAAACAGAATGGCATTGTTTTACATTTTTGCCAATCTCTTTGTCTGGTTTTATGAAAGGCAGCTGAATGCTCTTCTCTGTTTCTGCTTCAGTCTGTTGCAATAGTTTTTGATTGAAGTATATGAAGAAAATAGGGCTTCACACAGATGTGTAGACAGAGAAGAAAGGTGTATTTCAATGGCCTTTTCAGATAATTATATTTAATACTACATCAAAACTCAACAGATGGTATTTCTTACAAATTAGTTGCGATAAATAATCTGAAACTTTATCAGTGAACTTTCACACACTGTTTCATTAAAATCCATTGGTCTTTAGCCCATGCATAATTTTATAATATGCATTGGTCACTTGGAAATTTTCTGCTCCCTAAGTTATGCAGACCTTCCGAAGGTCGACATATTTTATTATACAATATCTAGTAATCATATTTGTTAATATCACCATTGATCTCATCAAAAGACCCTTAAATGTCTGAAAGCTGTCAAGCTCATAGTAGCAAATACACATTTTTCAAATTTTTATTTTTTTTGAAAGCTCAAATTTTATCATTGGCAGCAAACGCTGTCAGTTATTTTTCCTGAAGTAACAAGCTCATTTTGTTCATTTTTGAGAACATGTCTGTCAAAAGCCCAAGTCTGGAAAACCATGGTTTGTCAGTCATTCTCTCAAGTGAAAACGTTTTTTTAGAAAAAAAAGCAGATAGTTCAGCTTACAGCTCAAACAATATATAAGTGCTTTTCCTCAAGATGGTTGTACTTCCATCTATAGCAAAAATGCTCTGTGTATAATTTTGTCACACAGAACAATAAAAGATGTGCTCAGAGTCAAAATTTAGTAAAAATTAATAATTTTACTTCTTCATAAAGAATATTCTTAAGAGAAACATGAGAGTTTTTTTTAACAAGTAGATGGCAGTGAACAATAACTACTAGTATAGTTTGATGCTGTTGTCATGTTTGTACTAAGGCACTTTTACCTGCCAGTGCTTTTCTAGCATCAGAATAAATGTCAACATGACAAAAAAGGCAAATAAAGTATTACTATTAGTAAAAAAAAAAAAATAGTTTGTCTTCACAGACCTTCTAAAAGGATCTTGGGACTTCCCAGGTATCCAAAGATCTCACTTTGAGAACTATTGATGTAGAACATTATGGAGATAAATAACTTAGTCTTAAATTATTTGAAAAATTAAATGAAGGTCGATACCTTTAGCTGTTGCACCCTCTTACAAAATCAACTCATTTGCTTTTGCCTTTCTGAATCTAAAGGAAATCAAAATGAAATAAATACAAGTCTTCAACTGCCTTGATGGTCTATTATCAGACAGCCTCATTTATAGCTTTACTGGTTTTCCTGTTCCTTTCATTTCAAGTGTAAAGATAGTAACATTTGATATTTAGTGGGTTCACAATACAGAACTGCCAGAGGCATAAAAAGAATATCATGCAACTTTTACAATATACAATTCTCCATTTTAGCAGTTTTGTATACAAAACTTTATAGTTCAGTATCAACTAACATTTTTCTAAAACCAATGATATGTCAGACACGATAATAGGCACTTTTATAGCCACTCATCAGATAGTGGCACATTCTACAGCTAAGAAGATTGAGGCACACACATATGAAACTTTATTTTTAGGAAGTCTATGGTTCTGGATCCATCACATAAGTCTCATGTTTAAAAGAGCCTTATGTTTGCCATTGCCCTCAAAGATGGGGTGAAGGCGGTATGTAATCCAGATCCTCATAAAACAGCCTCTCTCCTCTGACCAGTTTTCCTACCTTCCCCGGCTGAGTGCCAGTGCCCAGAAGGTGGAGCTCCCAATTAAGCCAGAGCCTCGGGGTGATACTCAACTGCTGAGCCAACAGACATTCAACAATTATTCTTCTGTACCCAGAAACACTAACTTGTCCAAGAGTAGGAATTTCATGTGAATACTATAATCATTAGTTAGGCAAAAATAATAAAAATAAACCAACTTCAGATGTTTACCAGAGAATAACATCAACATTTAAAAATCTCTGAAGTGAAGAATATACCACTACACCATCAGAAAGAAAGGAAGATGCAGACCTAGTAAACACATATCCTAAATCGCTCCTCAGCTTAACACTCATCACTTGCCTCATTCTTTGTCACGATGAAAATTTATTTATTTAAACTCAAACTCCATCTTCCAAGACAGAAGATCAAAGAGCTTTCTGGCACATTAAGCATTGGGAAATTCTTTCTTCCATTTGTAGATTTTGCAGCAAAACAGATGCAACAAGACATGCCACATTTCAATGGGTTTGGGACTTTATGGACATAGACAACTCCAGTTGTGTGGCAGTACTGCAGATGTCTCCCCTGTCATGGAGAATAACCTGCCTGCCCAGGTAGGTAGAGCCCAGTCATGGCAGAAGATGATATGTGGAAACATTTTTCTGAAAGAGGGAGAACTAATTCACCCTGTCACCTTTCTTTCGTAGAAGAAGGCTGGCAATTTGAGAACCTATGTCTAGATCCATTTTCTATGTGAAAAGGAAGCCTTTTGCAATAAAATGAGCATTTAGTCATCTTTTAACAAGATGTCCACTTTATTTTTAGAAACACATGGAAGATAAGTGAAGACAGGAGAACTTTTAATAGGTCCTCTTCTGTTCAGTGAAGCCATAAAATAAGATTTTAAATTATATCAGTCCCCTGTAGTGAAAAATATATGTGGTTATTCTTGAGGCTTTTGAAAAGCAGCCCTACTGTGAATATTATTTAGTATAAGACTTAGATATAGGGAGCTTTATCTATTTTTTTAATCCTACACTATTGAAAAAAGCATTTGTGGTGATTGCTATAAGCAACAGCTTGTTTTAATTCATTCATTCAATTTTAAAAGCCACAGGAATATATCAGAAATGGCCAAATCATGAAAAAGTTATTTACTTATTCAAAATGTAACTAGACCTAGGGAAGCTTTGCTAATTACTGGTATCGCAGTGAAGCAGAAATCTGTTCATGTCTCATTCAAGCAGTGGATTAGATAAAACATTAGTTCCATGGAGCTGATCACTCTGGAGGTTTACTCATTTGCCTTGATGCAGTAAATGTTGGCACATTAGGCCTCCTGGAATATCCTGAAGCTGGCCTAATAACACATCTGCTGTATTTATTTTTGAATGTAAATGGCACTCAGAAGTATGCTTTGAAAATTAATTTCAACTGGAAAACAATTAACATTAATAAATACAGATTTTGTTTCTGCTAACAATTACTTCATGAAATTGTTAGATGTGGTATAAAGCACTGGTTTACAAATACAGTTTGTAGCAATTAAATTCCTTCTGAACTAAACTACTCCAAACGGGATGGATTCCTGTCGGATGCTGTGAGGGATACCAATACAGAGCAAAGGCACCCGTGAGGTCAGGATTGCTGTGGCCCACAGGAAATTTATTTCTAATAATTGGATCAGGAAAAAAGAACAGTTACACAATGCTTTTATGAAAATGTATTCTTAGTTGATGTGGACAATGAAAACAACAAAAATGGTACTTTCCCACTCTTATGTTCTAAATATCTTTCAAGCATAACAACAAAGGGAGAAGGGTGATCTCTTGGTAAGGCCCCAAATTTAAACCATGGAGCAGCAGTCTGGCTTGCAGTATGAGTTAGAGGTGGTCTGCTCGCCCTAATGGCTGACCTGGACAGATTGAAGCATTCAACCACTTCTCTGAACCACAGGCCATCTGTTTACATCCTCCGGTAAAATTACGACGCTAAGAATTGCATGGGTACCCGTAGCATGGCCTGCAAATAATCACCCCTGGAATGCCCAGTTCTGTCCAAGCCTTGAGGAAAAAAGAAATGATACTGGTCTGAGCCTCCAGGGACCTTAGTTTCTTTATATTCCTCCATAGACCTTGGACTTTTCATCCAGGTTCTATATACTCAGCTTCGCACCATGATATGGGGGAACTATTTTATCTTATCTCCCTCAGAGGTGCTCATTGTGCCTCCTTTAAACTTTTATACCCTCAAAGTAATTGAGGAAGTAGCAATTGGAAGTAGCAATATATGCAGAAACAGGGAAAAGTTTTATACAGATGAGATCAAAAGGTGGTTTTTTAACACAAACCCAACAACTTAATGAGAATAAGCTCTGGAATTTTTTAAAATAGGACACTGATCTAGAGAGAACTAGGTAACTGCTTTTAGATATACAGCTGACTCCTGGATGACAAGTAACTTAAAGGACTGGGGTGGTTGTCCGCATTTTTATATACTTTGGCGATGACCAGAGCAAAAATTGGATGCTCAATGCATATCTGTCGACTGGAGAGTAGCTAAATTTAAATTTTTAAAAGCAAAGTTAAAAGCTGTTGCACTCTGAATGGATAACAAGACCCATACATATGCTGCCTACAAGAGACTTAGTTCACATCAGAAGACACACACAGACTGACAGTAAAGGGATAGAAAAATATATTTTATGGAAATGGAAACAAATGAAAGCAAAAGCTAGGGTGGCACTACTTATACCAGACAAAATAGACTTTAAAACAAAGGCTATGACAAGAGACAAAGAAAGACCCAGTAATCCCACTTCCAGGCATTTATCCAAAGAAACCCAAAACACTACTTCGAAGGCACATGTGCATCCACATGTTTATTGCAGCATTATTTACAATAGCCAAGACATGGAGGCAACCTGGATGTCTATCGATGGATGAATAGATAAATAAGAGATGGTATATACATACAGTGGTATATTACTCAGCCATAAGAAAGAATGAAATCGTGCCATCTGCAACAATATGGATGGACTGGTATTGTTTTGAGTGGAGTAACTCAGACAGAGAAAGACAAATGCCATATGACTTTACTTACATGTGGAATCTAAGGAACAAAATAAACAAACAACAAAACAGAAACAAACTCATAAATGCAGAGAACATTTTGAGGGTTGCCAGATGTGAGGGCAATTGAGGGGATGGATGAAAAAGGAGAAGAGATTAAAAAGTAAAAATTGGTAGTTACAAAAGAGTCATGGGTATGTAAAGTATAGCATAGAGAGGATAGTCAATAATATAATAACTATGTACGGTGTCTGGTGGCTACTAGATTTATTGGGGTGATCACTTTGTAAGTTATTTAAATGCCTAATCACTAGGTTATACACCTAGAACTAATATATTGTATGTCAATTGAAAACAAAAATAAAAAATTATTTTTAAAAATTGCATTTATTAAAGTGATATGGCATTTGTAGGCTTAGAAAGTTTCAAAGGGCTCAGAGAATATCAGCTGAAAAATTGTACGTTAAACTATTTGGCCCTGCTGTCATCAGAATTGAAGATACTCCATGTAGAAGGAACATGTGGCATAGGACAGAGGTGCAGAGAACACTGCTGAGGGAGCCTCTCTGGGAATAACTGGCAGGACCTAGGGACAAAGGAGACCCAGCTTCTCTGTTCCACTTTAATGTGCTGCATATATATGCATTTTATTCACACTTCTGATAAATAAATACAAAATTGTGTGGCAAGTTTTCTGTTTTTATTCATCTTTTTATTTTAAAAAATGAAATATATTTTTTCAGGGGAGGTAAGATTGCCCTGTGAAAATGAGTTAAAGCTAAAAAAAATAATAGCGGAAAAGCCACTGCCTTCTCTAATTTCATATTTCATTCATGCCGCACGCCTAAGAGTTTAAAGGGGAAGATAAGGTTTCTTCTTGCATTGGTTGTTTATAGTTCTTCAGCAGCTTTGTCTTGGGTCCAGAACATATTGCTGGGTCAAGCACAAAATCAAAATGCCCAAGATAGTGTCAGTTTCTATTTCAGAAATTGGTTTGTTAATGACATCCTAATGTTGATCATCATATAGCAAAACTATATTAATATTTTTTTCTCTCAGACACTGTTAAACAGATGTCAGCTCTAATCCCTATAGAAGGCTGCTACAAGTCAATCTTCATGGAAATACATTAGCAATGCCTGTGAAGTTTCTTGAAATATAAGAGGTGTGAAAATTATAATTGGAAATACAGAAATCTTTTAAAAATTAAGCTTAGCTTGAGATATGTAAAACTATTCTGTTTTGATGACAATAACTGGTCTGCAAATTTTTCAAGACTACATTAGGCTAATGTAAACCTAATAATACATATATTAAAATCTTTTTAAATTATCTAAATATGTCAACTGTTTAATACAAATCAATCACAGGAAAGCTCTCTATTTTGGCTGAAAGTGATGCCCAGCACTAATATTTCAGGATTACAATACAAGAATAAAAAATCAGTTTGTAAAATGTTATTGATGTTTCTCTTTCATTATAACCTTTATGCTGTGTTCAGAGAGCAGGAAGACAGATGTTGCCCAACCTGTGGGGCTGGGGCAAGCCTGCCTTTTAAGAGCTCGATTGTAAACGGATGAAAGGTGTGTAAACAGATGACAGGGGCAATTACAATGTGGAATTGATTAGGCTCTCAATTACTAAAAGCACATCGCCTGCATTATGCTTTTTATACTGCTCTTTGATGACAAAAGAAACATGAATAGCTCATCAGGACTACAATATGTTTGTATTTTGAGTCTCTCTCAGTAAGAGAACATCTGCAACTACAGTTAGAGCTGTAGAAAGGAGATGAGCTGGCATGGGTCCTTACAAGAAAAGGGATTACAACAGTTCCACCCTCTACAGGTATCAGTCATTTTTTAAATTTTTCTCAATGCCAGTGTCTAAGATCCCTAGACAAAGGGGCTGCTTTGGTGTTAGAGGGAAGGAGGTGGGGCAAAGTCCAGGGGAGGCACAGTGAGGGCTTATACATATTAAGTTAGAAATAGAAGTGTGAACTGGAGCAGAATCTGCAAATCAATGATTATCAATCATAAAGGATCGATTAGTTGCACCTGCCTCAATATATACATGTCACTTCTATCTCTAATGACAGTTCTTTTCCCTATTCAGTCTCCACCTTTTTGGCTTGTTTTGTAGTTGTTGAAGAATCTCCTCAAATAATAGCTAGAATATTAGTAATAAATATCTCATATAGGGCTACATTCAATTTAGGAGTGTGGAGACCCCCCAGTCTCCCCTAGAATGGAAAAGAACTCCCGAAAATGATCCAGTCCAAAATGATCCATTCTCCCCAGCAGGCGTCATGGGCTGGCCAGCACTCTCAGCTACCTTGCCATTTCCAGACTCCGGGCCCAAACTGGAAAGCAGCCCATCTTTGAGGTCACAAGGGAATATTGTCGTTTCTAAAGTTGGCCATTCACCTTAAAAATAACTCTTCTCTTGTGGGTTGTTGTTTTTGTGTGTGGATGTTTTGTTTTTTTGGTTTCTGTTTTTTTTTTGGGGGGGGGGTGGCGTTGAGAGGCAACAAAAACAGCTAGCCTGTGACCAACACCAAATCGGTTAAAACAGAAGGATTAATTCTAGACTTGGCCTCAAGTGCTGGCAGATGTTTTAGAAAATGGAGTTGGGGATATGTTTAAGAGTACTGAGACTCATGCTTGTAATGTGAAGATGTGGTGAAACTGGAGCAAGTTCAGAGAAGTGACAAAGATGATTAAAGGGATAAAAAATGGTTTCTGAGGGAAGGCTAAAGGGATTCTTTTAGACTTTATCCCAAGAAATGAGAAAATAATGATTATTAACTTCAAAGTCTATTTGTTCTTCGTGTCTGCAGCAAACCCAATTCATGGAAATGGGCTTGAATTAAAAGCAGGAGAGAATTTGGTGAAGAAAAAGAAAGGCTTTCTTGTCCTTCGGAGGGAAAGACACAGTAATCTGATTCCTGCAGAGGTCAAGGAGTCCACATTTGTGTGCTGTTTTTAACAAGGAGATATATTACACATTACCAAAAAAAAAAAATCTAAATTATGGGACTTTTTAAAAAAATATTTTCCCCCCTTGGTAATCTAGACTTTAAGAAGTGAAAACTAGACCTCCAGAGCCCAGTCTTATGAATGTGTCCTGACAGGAAATTCATGGCTAAATCTCAGTTCTCAGTGGACAATATTTTTCTTGATTTTTAGTATTTTCAGCACTTTGCAGAACACATATGGGGAAAAGGAAATGGAGGATTATGGCTAGTCTGGGAGGCTTAAAGTAAAGAGAAATAGGCTCAGATCTGGAAGAGAGCATATGTCATTGATCTTGTCCACAAGCTAATTGAGAACATTCCCAGGCTTCGCAGGGCAATACCATTTCTAGACTCTCAGGATTTAAGAAGCACTCAATAGATCGACATAAGGCAGTGTGTCCCCTGGATACCAAGTCTGGTTAAGCAATAACTCAATCTGTCTTCTGAGCCCCAGCCCTACCCCCACACACAACACAGAGAAACCTAAGCAAGTTTTCCTTCTGTTTAGAGACACCTCCACGCCTCCTATTAAAAAATAATAAAATAATACAGAAAAAAAAGTCTGGGTCTTCGTTCTAAACAACCTAGTCCAAACAGACTTCTTTCATTCCCAATCCAGCCCAAATATTCTCTTCTCTAATTTGCTGTATTTAGCAACCAGTCTATCCCTGTGGGCTAACTACATGTGAAAAGAGCAAAAGCCTTCATTGGTGACCTTGAAGCTGGCTAAAGACCCAGCCAAAACTCATCACCATATGGAGTTTCCATTTCGCTGTGAGAAACCACAGGAGTATATGCGTGGGTGACATGAATGGAGGTGCTCGGTTGTAAAATGTTATTCACATGCAAGAGATCATTGTTATTGTTTCCTGTAATTATTCTGCCTAATAACAAAAGGAAAATAACTGATTTTGACACCCAAGTTTTGCTGTAAATAGGCAGAATGTTGTCATGAATATGCAAAATATTATGATCATTGCCATACCTAACTAATTGCATTTGAAACATGCTGGCCATAAAATAATTAATTAGCAGTGCAGAAAGGCATCACGATACTAGCTATAAATACTAAACATAACTAATTATTTCCATCATAAAATGGTGCTGCCAAGTAATTTATAACAAAACCCGGAGCAGACGGCAAAGTCCTGAGTTCTCCGACAGCACAGCATTCAAGGGCTGTGTCACCCAAGGCTTTCTATTTTGTGATATTGTTGGGAAGAGTGGATACCAATTTGAACATAAACTAAAATGAAACTAATCTAGGATTTTCAATGTTCTTTGAGCTGTTGGGTGATTGTTGTGGAAAATTCAGGCAGAGCCTTTTGTTGTTGACATCAAAAGTGGTAGGTCACCCTGGACCTGCGGAGTCCATTCTGAGCTCAAGCAAAAATTGATTTCCTTTTTTAAAAAGCAGCTGGCATTACAATGAATAGCCTTCTTTCGATTTTTCTTCTCCAGTGAAGCATTCAGTGAATGCAGCAGGCATAATAGGCTGAAGTAAACAGTGTCAGGTTCTGTTACATCAGGAGCTCTTTTAAACCAAGCAGACAAGCTATCATCAGTGCCTGAAACCCCGCAAATCATGGCAGAGTCGGAAAATGAGTTTGTTTCCTGACCAGTGTGTTGATGACATTTGAAGAATGGAAGGAGGCGCGTTGCTAATCACTCTGACTGCTGCATGCTACGTGAGGATGCCATCTCATTAATGAGCAAAAATGATGTGCCTGGATGAGGCGGTAATAGAATTAGAGCCACCGCAAGCTGGACTCAGGACTGCCGTGAACACACTGATTTCGCATGAACCGTGTGAGAGAACCTTGGGATTCACATCTTAGACTTATTTGTCAGAATTCTCTGGCCTCATTTTTTTTTTCCTGGTGGTTTGAAATTAGGAAATTGGCCTACATCAGAACAAAGTCCTCTGCCCTAGTTTTCAGTCCTTAGAGTAAAGACCTCATGACCAACCCAAAGACGGCAAGACTGAATTGTGGCTTTTTTGGTTCTGCTTTTGTTTTTTGCCCCCAAGTGACTGTGAGAGAAATGGTTGTAAACAAGGATTAGGGTGATAGAAATGTTAAAAATACATTGATTCATGTCATAGCAAAATCAGGCTTGCAATGATTCAATTGCATACTAACTAAAGAGCTTAAGGAGACCAGCATTAACTTGTTCTACGAACTATTCCTCTTCTAAGTAAACAGTCTTCTCACCCCCATAACTGTAACAGCGATACTAGGGCCCATCGAACCCACCTTCATTTGATCATGGGGACAGGAGGAGAGTTAAGTGCCTTCCGAGAGCCCCTAGAATTCAAGGCAAGTGCCATTCACAACCAGCCACCAGCCTTTCTCCTGAGAGTCTCTCTAATGTGAATTCTCCTGGCCACAGTTCTCAGGATGAGAGGCAGCCACTGGGATGGGAGGGGCTCCCAAGGCCCCCCAACTGGTAAGTGCCCAGGGGCAGAGCAGGAAAATAAATACTTGCTCCGTGGTGCTGGGGACCCCTTCTTCCTCATCCCTGCTAGAATAAAAAAGCTTCCTCGCCAGAAGGGTGTTTCTAAGCAATCACACCTCTAAATAGAATGTAATTACGAAGGAAATTAACTTCACAGCTAAAGATTGTGTTGTCATGATAATTTAGAAGAGTGGGAAGGATGTTTTCTGAGCAATCCCTAATCCTTTTTTCTTCTCTTTTTTTGGTTATCACTTAATGGTTTCATTAAAACCGATAAGAGAAATTGCTTCTCTTTAAATTTCCTACTGCGTCTTGATTTAGTTGAGTTAGACTTTTCTTGAAACAATACATTAATGTCATGCCCAATTGACTTCTGTTGTAAAAGAAATAAATCTTCAAGTGACTTTGTTGCTTGCATCTGGAAATGGTTAAAAACATGCACTCTGTCAGCCCATTGTTGAAAGAATAACCAACGTGGCTTTTCTTGTCCCCCAATCTCAGTGCATGTCGCCACTCTGTCCCTCCTCATATAAACCTATGAGAGTCCTCCTTTCAGCTCAGAGCAATATTTACCTTTGGCGATAACACATGCTCAGAATATAGTCAAGGTTTACCTTCCATCATTAGCCCACAGGTCACTGCTCTTTTACTCACTAGCCCTGGGTCCCTGCAGAGCAACGCAGGAGTTTCCCAGCAAGGACACGTTTTCTCCCTTTGAAATTTTCAAAGTAAAAATTCAGGAGGTGCTAACAAAATTACAGCAAACATTGATGTCATTTAAAATTGTGTTTCATCTTCAAGCAATTACTAGAGAAAACAAATCTTTCTCCCCCACTTGTAGAATACTACATATAATTTTTAGGTTTTGTTATATAGAGCCACCCAGACATGTGACATGGTATTCAACATTTACTCAAGCTAGAAGGTTGCATTCAAAATAAAGTGACATAAGCTTAGTGAAAAGATGATAATAAATGCTACTAAGTCTCAGCCACATCTTTATCAACATAGCTAAATTTTATGAGTGAATCACTGGGTATCAGTCTGTGAGCTTCAAGGCTATAACCTCACAGAGGATTCTAGCTGAAAAGGAAGTTTCTAGATACACTGCAGAGAATGGATTTGAGCCCCCCATTTTGTGAAGCAGCCAAAGCACTTGATACCCACATTACTTCATTCACTCTTCATAACTCTATAGGTATTCTTACTAGAATTTCCCTTATTATAATCTTGGTTGTATGGGTAAGGAAATTAAGGCTTGGAGAAGTTAAAGTCACCCAGCTAGTGAGTGCGAGGATCACATTATGAGTCCTAGTCCTTTGGTGTCTTGGAGCCAACATACTTTAAAATGCCTGTGTCGATTTTATTTGACGATTGGGTGGTCTGGCAGTAGTTTTAGAAAAGATGCTATCATTACTTTTCTATTGACTAATAATTTTAACAGATTATTAGTACAACAAACTCTACTTCAGAGATATGAATGAACATTTTTTTAAGTTACATTATCCTCTCTAAGAGCAAAGAAAAGTGAGAAAGGAACTAACATGTACTGAGTCTCTGTTACATATATACACACAGACAATAATCTTTCAAGGTGGGAGTTTTTATCTGCATTTTATAGATGAGGAAACTAAGGTTCAGTGAGGATAATGATTTTTTAATTTCATATAACTCAGAAATTGCGGAGTCTGACTCAATCCAAGATCTTGGGTGCCCTAAATCTCATACTAAAAGCCGGCTGGGATGAGGACTTCAAATCTATAGAATCTGATTATTTGAATAAATGAGCAAAACTGTCCCAAATGCAATCCTAAAATTATTGGATTTAGATACATAGCTATTTAAAATTTCAAACTCAAAGTCTTCCAAAGAAAAGAGAAGGAAGTAACCTTAAAATTATTGTTCTCAATTCCTCATGGGAGAAAGCAGAATAGGTGTGTTGGGTTTCTCCATGTGGCTGTTTGAGAGTTCTTATAAACCATGACATATCGATGTTGGATAATAAGGAACTTAAAATGAAAATTTTAAAAAGTAAACTAGGAAGTACAGTGATAAGATTTGGCAAGGAACTATGATTTAACACCCTTCACTATGGGATTTCTCACTATTCAAGGTCAACGTGTCTTCTAAAATCTCCCTGCCTTTCCAATGAGTTAAGCAAATCTGCAAGGGTTGGATAGCTCCTCATTGCAGCATTTTCTTTTTCCTTTTGTTATTAGAACACTTCCTAGAATAAACTCAGAGTCAGATGCAAAAATGATATAATGTGCAGTTTTGCAGAAACAAAAGGTAAGCTGTGGAATACATAATAAGCAAACACCACAGTAAGCCAACGAGCATTACATGAATACATGAGATGAATAAATAGTGAATTGCATTTTGCATTTATAAGTTGCTTTTTATTGAAGCAGTAAACAGTCATGTGACCTTGAATATAGCCCTTAGGATTGCACTAGAGCCAGCTTTGACAGCAGTTCAAAAATACTGCCATTCTAGAGAGACAGAAAAGTACTAAAATTGATCAATGCCCCAGGTAGTGTTGATGAAAGTTTTACAGAAGAGAAAATAACTATTTCAATCTGAATATTATATGTAAAAGTTCATGCCAACTGTCCAAACTAGCTATATTATCAAAATGGAGAGTTGACTTAGTCTTGAATATATGCCATCATCTTGTGTTTGGTGTAACATCAAGCATTTTTCTCCACATAAACCTGATGGTCACTGAGGAAATCATAAAATGTTACCGAACTCTAAAAGCTAGAATACCTCGATGCAAGAAAAAGATTCTGACATGTACACTTGGGCTGTTCATAGAAATGGTTTTACAAATGCCCTAATTGTGGGGAGAAAAAAAATGATAAAGTCTAAACACAGTCACCACCAGTTTGGAAAGTATGCAACATTTTAAATGCTTTATGCTGTTGTGGTCACAAGAATATTTGTCACAAAGACAACAAAGCTGAAAGTTGAATTCTTGAACTAATGTGACATAAAAGCCTTCTCGTATTAGCAATTTTTCGTCTTGTTCAAATAAATTTTATTAACATATATACGCCTTCTGAAATGGCAGGAAAACTTACTGTGGCTGTCTTGGATTAGCAAGACTGAATGGTTGACATCCTATCACTTTAAGAATGAACTCTCACATTTTTTTTCTATGCGATCTTCTTTTTTACTCATTTGCACCAACATAAGAGTATGAGCAAAAAAATATATATTCACAAAAGAATTACATTAGCTCTTATTCTGAGAGCTGAGTGGAGCCAATTTCTAGAGCAAAGCCGCCTCCTTTTATAGAAAACTCAATCTTATTTTAATTTTTAAAGAGTGGTCCTACTGGGCAGTGGCTATTGAATCACCATTGTATGCGTGTGAATTTTGTGCCTTCAAAGTTTCATGTTAGAGAGTCTTCAGGACTGAAGTGTGTTTATTTGCAGCACAAGTACTGCCAAGACAGTAGCAGTAAGAGCAACCCCACTGGCTCCTCCAAGTACTTAATTCTCATTTCCCTTATGCATGACCTCTACAGAGAAGAAAGAGAGTTAACCCCTTGGGCATTGTCCTGATTCTCCAAATTCAACATCCCATTTAAAATGCAAAGCTACAAATTTCAATTCCTGGATGCCCACTCAGAAAAGCTTTTGATATTCAACTTTGTTTCTCTGGATTGAGGCTTCCCTGCCTTTTATGATGGAGGTGATTGATAATGCTGACCTACAGAAATTAATTAGGATAATACACTTGAAAGCTTATTGCTAACATCATTATAATTCATTCCCGAAGGAGTCATTTGATTATTGCCTTTTTTGCCAATAAGAATTAAAATAGCTGGTTACTAGTTGCAGATCATTAACCCATTCAATCTTTGCCATCATCCAGGAATGCTGTATGAAGGACATCAGAGGACCCTGACATTCCCCTATAGTCCATCCTCTCTTTCTGTACAGAAATGTATCCTATAGTATCCATGTATCCATAGGTCCAACACGAAAGATGTACAGGTCAC
Source organism: Macroglossus sobrinus (assembly GCA_004027375.1). Lineage (NCBI taxonomy): Eukaryota > Metazoa > Chordata > Mammalia > Chiroptera > Pteropodidae > Macroglossus > Macroglossus sobrinus. Next base: position 1,023,315 of record PVKZ01000051.1, read on the forward strand.
AGAGAGAGGGCTAGCCAGATTTCCTACAACTGCTCAGAGCTGCGGAATATTCCAGAGATACTTCCTTTTCTATCTGTCTGAGCATCTTAGGAGAAATACACAAATTGGGTGGGAGGAATGAGACAGCTGCTAAATCTAAACTTCGCTCGACATCACTGCAGTTTGTAGCATAGCATACTTGAAGCAGATAGTTTTTATAAACAACTATATTAGTCAATTGATCGATTGATCGATCTTACTTCTAAGCTGTCCAGGGAGAACAGCTTCTGATCCATCCTTGAACGTGTTCTTTATATAAAGTTTCTTTCACATTCTGCTGCCAATGTCCTTGCAATTTTTCCGAAGTAGGTCATAATGACAACCTATGAAGCTATGTTTTTATAGGCTCAATATTATTTATACATGTGAGAAGATCTTTGTGCCTATGGTAAATGAGAGTCAGAAGTGTGTTTTACTGGCTTAAACTAGATTTACTGATTCCACACATGCATGAATAGTGAAGGAGAAAAGCTGAATGAAAGTACTTTTGTAAGATGGAAAACACATGATAAAAGCATAAACCATTAATAAGTAGTTACTATTTAATTTTTATTTATTTTTCTTGACTCTAAAGGGCCCATTTAGGTCACTGGAATTCACATTACTTTCTTTAGCCCAGTGTTTCTGCAGAACTAGTCAGAGTATAATTTATCCCCATGATAAGCTGTGCCAAACTCTTTTATTTTGCTCTTCTTTAAAAAAGTACTCTAAGTCTATGTACTTTCCTTCTGAAGTATATATATAATAACTAGAATTTCATGAAGAAATATTTGCCTGTGCATGTGCCAGAACAGTCATCATCTT